>WNWU01000006.1:2830532-2874987 GCA_012654045.1 Ptyas mucosa
AATAGGAATAGGAATAGGAATAGGAATAGGAATAGGAATAGGAATAGAATTCTTTATTGGCCAAGTGTGATCGTGCACACATACCATAAATATATGTTCTATTATTTATCCCAAAGGTGGGCAATCTGTGGGTCTAGAATTTTGATGCTGGCCTAATTTCAAAAAGCAATGAACGTATCTGAAAAGAACAATCCGCTTCCTCTTTGGCAGAAATTCAGATTTTTAGTCTCAATACATCTGGAAGGCATCAGGTTGAGGGCGCCTGGGTCAGTGTGCTTTGCTTTTAATTCTTTCTAATATTTTGCTTAGACACAGTGTTAATCATGACATCTTTAATATGAAATTGTTGAGCTCATACATCATTAAGTCATAAAACATAATCTACAAAGCACTGCCACTAGGCTTACATCTTATTCTACTCTAGGCTTATATCTCATTCTAATCAAACCCAGATATTAAGAAGTTGCTCACAATTGTTGCAGTATAGGACACAAAAGATGAGATTTTGCCCATGTCTGAGGAAACTCCAAAATGGTCAATCTGATTAGCAATATTTGAGGAGATGACTGTTACAAGCTACATGGATGATCCAAGCAATATCTATTGGGAAGCATTATTCTGTACCTAATTTAAGGCAGTCCAAAATGATTATTAAGGCTCTGAACATGTGCCACGAGATAAATTAATTATAATGATGATATGCTATTTATCAGAAATTTTAACCACATGACAGAGATGACAGTGAATTGGATAATTGCAGACCAGTACTGATCAACTACATTACCAATATATTCTCCTGATCAGTGGTGGGTTTCAAATTTTTTTACTACCGGTTCTGTGGGTGTGGCTTGGTGGGCATGGCTTGGTGGGTGTGGCAGGGGAATGATACTGCAAAATCCCCATTTCTTCCCAATCAGCTGGGACTTGGGGGGCAGAGAATAGATGGGGGCAGGGCCAGTCAGAATATTTACTACCGGTTCTCCAAACTACTCAAAATTTCCACTACCGGTTCTCCAGAACTGGTCAGAACCTGCTGAAACCCACCTCTGCTCCTGATATACATGACTTAATTTTTCTATCAATATGGATGAGACAGAACTGAGAATGCAACTGTTTGTTATACATGCTATAAATGATATCTTATTTGCTGGTAAATCTGTTTGTAGAACATTTAAATTTGGTTTCTTTGGTTGTCATTTAGCCAAGATAAACAAGAGTCTCCTAGTATTTCAGCTTAATTAATTCTTAATATTTTGCTGCAATCTCTGCAGGCTGCAACATCATTGCTAACTAAAGAGCTACATTTATTTAGGTTTTACTCTAAGTATTTTAGCAAGTTTATTTTAGCAAAGCATATCTGATCTTGCTCTGAGCAGCTGCCTTCCAAAAGTCAGTCCCATGATTTTCACCACAAGGGAAAATAAAAACCAAATTTTGTAGGGCGGAAGAAGGGAGTATGTCGATAGCCATATCAAGTTGTAATAGGATTTTAAATTTGGATGGATGGATGGACAGAGAGAAGCTATATACACTGTGTTAGCTCAGAAGAATTACTAGCACCAATGCAAACTAAAGTAGAATTCTTCTTTGTCTCTCTTTGTTGCATGTGGAGAGTTTTGACCAGGATCAATACTGACAAGGATACTATAGTCAGTTCAAATAAGTATGATCTTATTCCTCTAAATCAGTGGTTCTCAACCTTCCTAATGCCGCGACCCTTTAATACAGTTCCTCATGTTGTGGTGACCCCCAACCAGGGGTGGGTTCTAAATTTTTTTACTACTGGTTCTGTGGGCGTGGCTTATTTTGTGGGTGTGGCTTGGAGGTCATGTGACTGGTGGGCGTGGCTAGCTGGGCATGTGACCGGGTGGCCATGGCTATGTGTATAGGGACTACTCAGAGGGCTGAAAAAAGTCATTTCTGACAGATCCTCGCACTTTTGACTGGTCCTCACACTTATGACCATCCTCACATTTATGCCGGTGCAGCATTCTTAACAACCATGTCACTCATTTCACAACTGCTTCTCTTCACCATGGTGACAAGATAGGGCAAAAATGTAAAATGTGAGGACAGTCATAAGTTCGAGGACTGGTCAAAAGTGCGAGGACCAGTCAAAAATAACTTTTTCAGCCCTCTGAGTAGTCCATGTGCACAAAAGGACTACCCAGAGGGCTGAAAAAAGTGATTTCTGACAGGTCCTCACACTTTTGACCGGTCTTCGCACCTATGACTGGTCATAATTTATGCCCATTGTAGCATTTTTAACAACTGTGTCACTCATTTCACAACTGCTTCTCTTCACCATGGTGACAAGATAGGGCAAAAACATAAAATGTGAGGACAGTCGTAAGTTCGAGGAATGGTCAAAAGTGCGAGGACCAATGAAAAATAACTTTTTCAGCCCTCTGAGTAGTCCATATGCATAAAAGGATACAGCAATAGAGAGGAATGAAGGAAGGGAAGGGAAATTAGAGTAGGAGTGAAGGTAAGAGAAGGAGGAAGAGAGGAGGAGAAGGAGAAAGGAAGAGGAAGTAGGGAGGAGAAGAAGAGGGGGGGAAAGAGAAAGTAAGAAGGAAAGAAAAGAGAGAGGTGGTAAGTTTGAGGAGAAAGATTGCTGTACAATAAAAAGGATGAAAGGGAAGAAAACCAACCCCAAACAAATATAAAGATATTAAGATAAAGAATGAATTGTTAAACTTTAAAGAATAAAAGAGAACAAATATGAATAAATAGCAATAATTAGAAACACACATACAAACATACAATGTATTTTCTTTGAACAGAGTATTTGGCCAGATTTAAACAGTGTTTTGTCATTTCAATTAAATTTACAATTTCTATATTTCCTTTTTGCCATATTTATTCTTCATCTATTTTTTTAAAAAACCAATATTACCCTTCATCATTATCTCTAATCTTAATCAAATTCAATTTTTCCCTTCTATTCTATATTATACCCCTTCACATTGTCATCTATTTTATGGAATTGAGTTTTAAATCATAAGACAATAGATAACTAATCTGCTCAGTTACTTGCTTGTTTATTTATTTTAAGCTACTGTTTTAAAAAAAGAAATATTTTACAACCCTCTGAATGACATTCATACATATTATAGATATAATAAAATTAATATAAATATAACATAGGATCAAAACGTGTCAAGCTAACAATGAAGATAAAGCAACGTAACCTAACTGCATTATATAAAGCAATAAAAGAACTATGTACAATAACGACAGACATGATAATGTTAAGAGCTCATTAAATTCAGCTGTCCATAAAATGCCTATGAAAATACATTCTTTGCTTCTTGTTGAAAATACCATAATGTAAGCACTGGACTAACCTCTATAGGTTTTAACTGACTCAATAATTATTGAGAAGCCTGAGAAGATGATAGGAAAGAGTTGGTTGTGGAAACAATCCAATTAACTAGTTGATCATAACAGTATCATACATATCTATGATTCTGAGATGCGCCTAGTTGTAAAAATAAGGTGCAAACTATAATTAATAACGAGATAGCAAAAAAAAGTAGAAGAAATAATGAAGTACATAAGAATTAGGGAAAGATGATGTGAAATAACTTTTTAAAAGAATTGTACTTGTAAAATCTTTACAATAGTCAAGAAACTTCTTCTTCTTCTTCCTCTTCTTCCTTCTTTTTCTTCTTTCTTATTCTTTAAAACCAAAAATCATAATCTTGGTAGAACTGTTAGCAAATCAAACATCTACATCAGAATTGGAGAACCTCAGGTCTCTAGAACTACAATTCCCAGCATCCCCCATCTCTGGATGTGATGATTGGGAAAGTTCCCCAAACTAATATAGGATAGGATAGAAACTACAGTTTGTAACACTTGGGGAATCGTAGGTTCTCCTCCTTTGAAAATGAATGCCATAGTCAAGATGGTGGGTATTGGCAGCTGCCAAGTGAGTGGAAGGAAATTAGAGTAGTGTCATTATTATACAAATACCATAAGGATACAAGTACATAATAGTGGAATTTGCATGATCGTGTGATTGTGATTGTGTCATCAAGATGTTCTCAAGATGCCACTGATAGTTCCATCTCCTGAGGCAGGAGCAATGAAAGTATTACTAACAAAGAATCCTAGAATCAGAACTTGAAAGAAAATGGGATAACCAATTTAAATTTCTCTGGCTTCGTCAGCCAATGTTTGGTCATGCATGTGATATTTAATTAGGACATCCAGTATTAATTAGAAAAGGTGTACGATAAATGATAAACGGGAGAAGATCTACCGGCTTCTATTTTAAAACTTCTCTTTGAACCAAAAAAAAAGGGCAGCTAAAAGGGTGTGGCCCGTATGGTACCTTAAGTGCTGAGGAACACATGACAAGTTGAATAATACGCCATATGCAATTAAAGTTTGAATTTATTCTGCACACCAATTAATCTCTCATCGGTGGAATATTGGATGAATAAATCATGTTTGAAACACTGAGGAAAAGATGTTTCAAGATATTTCATTAATAAACATTCTTCCATGACTTAGTAAGGATGGAATGTCAGTAATGGGTGGTGTTTGAGAAACTTGCTCCTAGCTAATCTGGATATAGGAAATGCAAAAAGGGAACTGAGCTAAGATTATGAACTTTAAACTAAGAATGATAGATAAAAGTCATATACCGAAATCAAACCAGTGACATTCTCACTGTAGTTGCCTTCATTTTGAGTAGAGTAATACAAGGGCTATAGCTTCTGGCAAAACAAAAGTTTTGCTACTTCACAATAAAACAGATCAACTATAACATGGTTCAGATGTTATCTTTAATTAGATGAACAAGCACTGTGACCTGAAAGTTTACTTTCTTTTCCAACATAGTTCAACTTAGTTTCAGAAGGAAAAATCAAAATATTTCATGATGGTTTTCACCAACTGCCTTTCCAAGAAGGAAGCAAGCAACCTCTGAAAATGAAAAATGATGAGATTTTATGTATAAGAGAAAATATATTTTCATTTATATCTCATCTGGGCGTCAAGGAAGGATTTCTGCTTCCTTTGTTATTTCAACATTGAATGTAGGCTAACATGAGAAAAGTGAATGGCCCAGAATATTTTCAAGGTATTTGTTAATATTCCCAGAAACCAGTTAAAGAGTTTTTTTTTTACACAAATCTGATACGTCTAATGGAGCAATTTCATTATGGAACAGTAACAGATCCTGAAAGCATACACATTGCACTAAAGCATAAATTGATTTGTTCAATTTTAACTTAGCATTTTGTATGGTACCAGCTATGATAGTTTATAACCATGTGTTATGGTACTAGCTACTGAGGTTTATGGTTCAGTACAGTGGTGAAATTGAGATGGTTCTATCCTGCTCTGGCGAACCGGTAGCGCCAGCGGTGGGTAGCTCCACTCACCTTCCCAGACATCATCATGTCCTGTTTTTGACCCTCTGCGCATGCGCAGAAGGCTCTGTGCATGTGTGGAGGAGGCGCACATGAGCGCTCGCATTTGCAAACCAGTAGCGAAGATAAGTAAATTTCACCCCTGGTTCAGTGTAGTTCTGAACCTAGTAAGTAGTAATGGTAATTTATTGGATAAGCAACTGTTAAACAAAACATGCTCAGTGTTTACTTCCCATGTTGTTTAATGCAGAAGCCTCTTCACCACATCTTATCACCAGTGCTTCGGTGCTAATGATCCAGCTTGCTCCTTTGTTGGCCCATAGAAAGTTGGTGGCAAGGAAGAACTGGTGGTTCAGGTTGATAAATGCAAACAAACAGTGTTTGCTGAAACTTTGTAATTTTGTTCCAACCTGCCTACCTTGCAAGGTAAAAGATTTCAGCAGCAGCAACAACAATGGAAAGGATTAAGAAAAGGAAAGATTTCACCCAACCTGGACAGGAAGCCAAAGGTTGACCATTGGGAGATATAAAGGTGGAATGGAGATGTACTGGAAGAAGAATGGGGAAGCGTAGTGGCCAGGACATTTTAGTAGACTTTATGGTCCTTGTTTCAAGTTTATAATATAAACTGATAATATAAAATACAAAAACAAATGTTAGGAGACATAAGGGAGGGAAAGGGGAAGGGAAAAGTATAGAAAAGAAGGGGGGGAAGGCATTGCCTTCCGATTCCCTCTGGTACAGTAGAATAAGACAATAACATCACACCTCAACTTTTTACTTTTCCATGATAGTATAAACTAGCCACTTCTGTAACAACAAATCTATCTAATAAGTAAAACCCAAATCAAGGTTTCATTTTTTTCTACCTCAAGCACAAAGTCCAGAAGCGGTTTCTAAGTAATAACAAACATACCTACGTTTTTTTCTTTCATCAAAGCAGTCAATTTAGCCATCTCTGCTACCTCCATCAACTTTTGCAGTCATTTATCCATTGTGGGAATCAAAATATCCTTCATTTTTGTGCATAAAGTTGTCTTGCTGCCGTCAACATACATAACATCAAAAGTCCATTTTTCCCCCAAGTCTTTTTCCATTAAAACCAAAAGAAAAGT
Source organism: Ptyas mucosa (assembly GCA_012654045.1). NCBI lineage: Eukaryota > Metazoa > Chordata > Lepidosauria > Squamata > Colubridae > Ptyas > Ptyas mucosa. Next base: position 2,837,035 of record WNWU01000006.1, read on the forward strand.
TTCTGATTCTATCTTTATATTCACTTTAAGAATTTTCTGTATTAGAGTATGAATCCTACTCCAATATTTCTTTGTTTTATCACATGTCCACCACAAATGGTAAAAGGTCCCTTCTTAACATTTACATTTCCAACATTCATTTGAAATACCTTTATACATTCTGGATAACTTGTCTGGTGTTAAATACCAACGATACATCATCTTATAGAACTTTTCTTTCAAATTGTAATGACCCTTATGGGACATTGTTGAATCAACTAGAACAGAACTGAACATTTTAAGACCCCAGGCCATATCTGGTCCTTTGGGTGTCTCTGTCCGGCCTGCAATGAGATCAAACAAAATTTAGAAATCAAATATAAATAAGTATATGCCCTGCACACAACACAACTGCTTTGCTTTTATTTTGAAGGTGACTGCTATTTTTTTTTTTTCAATTTATGTGTGTGTTTTCCTACACACCTTCACAACCCTGTTGGTTTGGCCCTTCACAACAGTCCCAGTTTCTCATCTGGCCCTTTGGGAAAATTAATTGCCTACCCCTGAACTGGAAGGACTGGTGTGTGTGTGTGTACACATCAAGCAGTCTAAAATAAAATGGCTGAACAGAATAATCACCAATGGCTGGAAGAGAGGGGAAGGGTATTGCGCTACAGCATAGCCAATTGAAGCTGTAATATTATTGCATACATGATAGCAGTGTTCCAATATCTGAGGGGCTGCCATAGAGAAGAGGGAGTCAACTTATTCTCCAAAACACCTGAGGGTAGGACAAGAAGCAATGGGTGGAAACTAATCAAGGAGAGAAGCAACCTAAAACTGAGGAGAAATTTCCTGGAACAACTTGCCTCCACAAGTTGTGAATGCTCCAACACTGGAAGTTTTTAAGAAGAGATTGGATAACCATTTGTCTGAAATGGCATAGGGTTTCCTGCCTGAGCAGGGGGTTGGGCTATAAGACCTCCAAGATCCCTTCCAAATCTGTTATTCTACTCTATTCTATCATTAGACTGGAATGAAAGCTGATCAACTAGCCACTTGGAAGGGTTCAGATAGAAAACACTGTAAGTGTGTGTGTTTCTAATGGGTTGAGAGTGGGTGGACAACAACATATCTTCCTATCCTTAACAAATGGTGGCGTGAATCTGATCATACACCACTCAAGTTTAAGGCTTGCATAACACAGGTAGTCCCCAACTTACAACAGTTCATTTAGCAACTGTTCAAAGTTACAACAGCACTGAAAAAAAGTGACTTATGACCTTTTTTTACACTTATGACTGTTTCAGCATCCCCATGGTCATGTCAAAATTCACACACTTGGCAACTGACTCATATTTACCACAGTTGCAGTGTCACAGGGTCATGTGATCACCTTTTGCAACCTCTGGCAAGCAAAGTCAATGGGGAAGCCAGATTCATTTAGCAACCAATGTTTCTACCTTAACATCTGCAACGATTCACTTAACAACTGCAGCAAGAAAGGTCATAGAATGGGGCAAAACTCACTTAACAAATGTCTCAGTTAGCAACAGAAATGTTGGGATCAATTGTGGTCCTAAGTCGAGGACTTCCTGTATGTGTACTCATTAACTATTTCACCTCACAAGGGTCACACAACATCTTAGGCTAAAATATGGTTGCCTAATTCATGATCCAGTGCATTGTGATAATACAGCTGGTTATCTACTGTAGATAGCTGACTGTCTGCCTCATTCATCACATTTTTATTCCAAAAGTTGCAAACATTATGACACTGCCCCATCCTTTAGATCAGTGGTAGTCAACCTGGTCCCTATCGCCCACTAGTGGGCGTTCCAGCTTTCATGGTGGGCGGTAGGGGTTTTGTCCCTATTTTATAAATCACCATTACTGTGGAGCCAGTGAGCGGTTAGAAAATTTTACTACTAACAGAGATACAAAGTGGGCGATAGGTATAAAAAGGTTGACTACCCCTGCTTTGGATGCTGTGGTTATAATAGGAAGATTGAGATCTCTTGATGCTCTGTGTGTTTTTCTTAGACTGGGTATGGGTATGCTAGGGCTAGGATCAAGAATGGCCCATTTGGTTTGTGAGGTGGGCTACTGTGCGTGTACCTTAGAATATCTTCCTGGCATGAAGTGTTCTTGGGCCTCCCCTGACCATTAGCTCCCTAGGACATAAAGGGCTATAAAATTCTCTTGCTTGAACTGGGAATTTGTTGAAGAAACAAAGCATCTCTCGGTTTAGATGTGTCTGGTAGTCCTATAATAATTCTTCTTTGCTTGTAGATCCCACGGGTGGAATAGTTATTTAAATTTTCATGCCCCAATTACTTTTTCTCTCACGTTGACATTCATCAACCACAACCACACCTAGCAAGCATCTGGAAGGAAACCTGGCATGTTTTGTTACAGAAACATTCGATGCACCATAGGTGCCAAATCTTGAACCTACAGCCTTTCCTACTTATTTCTGCTGTCAGCAGATTTTAATCAGTTTAATTGTCTGGAGGGTCTTTTTCCAACTTGTGCCTTCCAAGACATGGACTAAATTCCATTTTGCCACACTTTAGGTTTCAGATTACAGGTCTTCATGTATGAGGAATGCCATCTGTCAGAAATGGTGTAGGGTCTCCTACTTTTGGGGGGGGGTTGGGGTTGGACTAGATGATCTACAAGATCCCTTCCAACTCTGTTATTCTGTTCTGTTTTGAATTTAGGAAGTATCTAGATTGACCACTTTTGTCTTTTTCACTGAGAGATTAGAAGAACCAGATTTCTGATTCAGAGATGGAATGCCATTTGCAGTTGAACTGCCTTTAATCCACAATAAGGCCTCTATTAAGCTGCTAATTTAACAACTGCAGTGATTCACAGCTGTGGCAGGAGGTCATAAAATGGGGCAAAGGTCATTTAGCAAAGGTCTTGTTTAGCAGCAGAAATTTTGGGCTCGGTTGTGGTTTTAAGTCAAGGACTACCTGTAGTTTCAATGTTAGTAGCTTTAATTGCCACTGGTATCCTATAATAACACCAGTCTTTACCCTTGTTTTAAGGCTATGTTTTTAACCGGCACAATATTTATATCTGGACTTTAAAAACAAGACTTGTATAAGTCTGGTTGTATAAACAGAGGAATGGAATCAAAATCACATGAAATATTAGTACCGCTTTATAAATCCTTAGTAAGGCCACACCTGGAATACTGCATTCAGTTTTTGTCATCACATTTACAAAGATGTTGAGACTTTGGAAAAAAGTGCAGAGAAAAGCAACTAAGATGATTAAAGGCATGGAGATTAAAACACATGAAGAAGGTTGCAAGATTTGGGTTTGGCTACTCTAGAGAAAAGAAGAACTAGGGGGGACATGATAGAAGTATTCCAGTATTTGAGGGGCTGCCACAAAGAAGAGGGGGTCAAATTATTCTCCAAAGCACCAAAGGGCAGGACAACAAACATGGATGGAAACTAATCAAGGAGAGAAGCAGCCTGGAATTAAGGAGAAACTTCCTAACAGTGAGGAAAATTAACCAGTGGAACAGCTTGCCTTCGAAAATTGTAGGTGCTTCATCACTGGAGATTTTTAAGAAGAGTCTAGACAGTCACTTATCTGAAATGGTATAGGGTCTCCTGCTTGAGCAAGGGGCTGGATTAGAAGACATCCAAGGTCCCTTCCAGCTCTATTCTGATTGATTGATTGATTGATTGATTGATTAAACATCCTGGGCCTCAGACATTTTGTTGAACAAAACTGCATAAGATTGCATCCTTCTTTCACTCAACAAGTGACATTACAGTGATTTTGCAACTGGGGAAGAACACCCCTCACCCATTCCTCTCTCTCCTTCTTTTTACCAATGTAACAATAATTCATTCAAATAGCTAATCTTTGTTTTGTTTTATTTTTTTTACTGATGGGTGAAAACTTCTTGAGGCAGGTTTTTTTTTTAAAAAAATTGATTTATATGCCGCCCTTCTCCGGAGACTCAGGGCGGCTTACAATGCGCTAAGCAATAGCCTTCATACTTTTGTATATTTATACAAAGTCAGCTTATTGCCCCCACAAACTGGGTCCTCAATTTACCTACCTTAGAAAGGATGGAAGGCTGAGACAACCTCGAGCCTTGGTGAGATTCGAACCTGCAATTGCAGGCAGCTGATGTTAATAACAGGGCTTTAGACCACTGTACTATCCAAGTTGCTTCCCCCTCTTCCTGGCTGACTATATCTAATATCCAAAAGTTAAGCTGGTTAATATTTGGTTGGGAGACCATCAGAGAATCACAGAAAATTGGAAATCATCCTAGAATAAATCAGTGGCAAGTCAGCTCCACCTGTTGCAAGAGATAACCAAATGGTGAGGTGAAAGGACATTAAATGTAATAGGTATTAATGATTCTAGAAAAGAGCTAGACAAATGTTTCTTGTCCATTTTTTTTCCAGACACCAAGGTCTATAGGAGGTATTTTCAAAGATACAGAGACCAGTAGTGGTTTTCACTTACCTTTGCTACCGGTTCGGAACTGTGAGCGTGCGTGTGTGCATGCTCGCTTTGCCCATGCATGGCTCTTCTGCAGAGCGTCCATAATGACGTCCGTGTGCCGCTGCTGCTACCGATTTGCTCAAACCGGGATGAACCGGTAGAAACCCAGCACTGGGGTAGACCCAACATTCTTACTGTTTTCCCCAAAACATGCCTTGTGAAACGTAGGGATAGTTAATTTTTACAACGTAGTTTTAACCTTAAATGATTTAAACAAAAATAGACAAAACCCGCACCAGTTCAAACAACATTTCTCATTATGTTTTATTACAGATCACCTCTAAAATGTGTGGATGTTTTTATTTTGTTTGGGTTCCTGAGCTCAGAGTGATAGTGATCATTGTTATCTTCCTGCTTTTGGGGAATCTATAGTGCATCTCTAATCTACTTTTTTATGGGTTTCACCCATTGCGCTAAGCCACGCATTATTTAGCTTGAGTTTAGGATGTTGTGAACCTAGTCATTGTGGTTGGAGACCACGGATTATAGTTCACAATGAAATGTGAACCCTCCAGACCATGGTTTAAATCAAAGACAGCTTATTGTGACAAGAAAATGTGATCCATTTGTCAACATCCACAGAAATGAAAAGAAAAAAGATTTTAAAGGGAGAGAGGGCAAATTTCATCTTCTAAAATAACATTCTTGCTGAGGGAAGATGATGTTTTCTAGCAGTTGTATTCCAGTGAAAGAATAAAAGAATATTTCCTGTTGAAATATTAACCACCTTTGCTAAAGAGAGAAAACCTTTCCAGTCACTGACTGTTCACTGCCCCCAGTCAGATTCTTCTGATTATCATTCTTTGCAGCAATACACTTGTACTTTCTTTTTTAGCCTGCTTCCCAAATTAAATACAAATACATCTACCCATCTGTCACAAATCTGATCCTTCCCTATTTCCATTTAATATCTTTTTTGTCTCCCTAGAATGCATTTAATGAATCAGGCAAGCATGACCCTGAATAAACTAAACATTAAGCAGCTTGAGACTGTATGTGTGAAAAGAGAGAGAGAGGGAGGGAGGGAGGGAGAGAGAGAGAGAGGGAGGGAGAGAGAAACATCTATCCTTTCTCAGATTAGTATAGCACAATGAGCAACCTAGGAAAGTGAAAGGGTGTTGGGGAGAGAGGAAACACCAAGAGTGTGAAGCATTCGTCCTGCTAATAGTTCAGTTTTTGTGCATATGCAAGAGGTAGAGTTGTCCCTAAGGGAAAAGGGTTGTGAATAAGAAAGGGCCAGAAAGCAGCTTTTTAAAGGGCATTTTCACAGTTTAATATATCAAAGTGGGTCAATCTGGGCTGGAAATATCTCAGGTTGCTACGCTATAAAATTAGAAAATATCGATGTAAAAGCAGTTCCTTGGTAATCTAGTCTTTAAATCTAGGATTTAGAATACCGGTAGTTTTTTTTTTTTTTTTTTTACAAGCTGGAAATATCTTTACTCTTGAGAAAGGCTAATTTGCATTTCTCTATCTTGTTTCCATATTGGATTTTAAAATTAAATGAAAGCTGCGCATCAGACATTCTTTCTCTCCTCTTCCCCTTGTTTGCCATTTTGCCTGATAATAGAGGTCCGGTTAACTCAGAAGCTTGCATTCTTTTTTACCCTCTTAACCCTAAAATTGTTCGATCATTTAGAATTGTTGTGTGTGAGAGACTTCCATATTGATGAAGGACATCATTAAACATCTATAATCAGTGAAGCTAAACTGCAGATAAATTAATCTGTTAAATGCTATTTTCCAAACATGAATATCTTAACTGCATCACATGTTGATACACATTAAATGTTATTATTTTGATAACCTTTTTCTTTGTAAGATATTTATCTCTGAAGTTTCAATTATATGCAATTCTAATCACCACTTTATTCTAAGTGTATTCTAGATGTATAGGATTATGTTAATAAACTCTGTTAATCAAATCCATAAAACTAAAATAAACAGATTCCATTAAAACTTTATTGTAAAAACAATTATAAATTAGTATATGTATACAATTAATACATATTAATTGTGTTATATAACTTTGTCTTGTTGATCAACTGTTACACTCAAATAGGATGTTTTACAAAAGGTAATGAAAAGTCATATTTGTTTTTTAAAGTTGTTATTCTTAAGACGAAAAATAAGGCAATATCTGTTCTCATATGTATGGTTAGCCATTTTACTCCAAAACTCTAGCAAATTTGGGACAAGAATTGCACTCATTTTTTATTCCAATTCATTTATTTTATTTGGAGCACTTAAACTAGAAAATATATAAAGTCAAAAATATATGATGGCCTCGACTTGACTGCCAATGGCATAGAGACTCCTGCTTCTGCAGGTTAGACTAGAAGACCTCCAAGGTCGCTTCCAACCCTATTATTCCATGTTCTATTTCTGTATAGAGGAAGATTATAAACAGCATGCCCTTAGGCGATAAGATTTTATCAATATGTAAATAATATTTGTTTGTTTGTTTGTTTGTTTATTCATTCATTCATTCAGTTCATAAAGGTGCCCATTTCAACAAGTGGTTCTCACAGGAATATTATCAACTGTAGATTGTCTAATTTATATAAATGTTTATGTAAATTAGCTATTTTTTCATTCCCCACCTTTTATTTATTTATGCCCTAAATAAGTCTTTTATTTCTTCTCAACTTTTCCCTGGCCAATTAACTGGAACATAAGTGTTCTGGCAATACAGATTCAAGAATTAACTGAAATCCCTGGGAATACTGTTTCAGCCCATAGGCTGGGAACAAAATAATTGCCACTTCAGTGTAGACATTCCTGTAACACTACTATAAAATATATTTTTTCACTAATTATCATATGTAATATTGGAGGTGAAGGCTAGTAAACACGGGCAACAGAAATCCGGACAACTATGAGATGACAGCAGAGAGATATGGAAAATCTTACTTTTAGGTTATCTAGTGGTCATCCTGTCTTTTGCAATCCACATATGATTTTCTCACAGTATGGTTATAAGTAATTTTCAGGCCTTTCTCCCCAATTAGTAAAGCAGAATAGAGTTACAACTAAGAAGCAGAGCAATGCTGAATAGTTTCATGAAACAGGAAGAATTCATGTTTCACTCTGTTTGAAAATTGTTGCCTTAACTTTACCTCAGAAACCTTGAGACTTATGTAATAAAGTTTTTCAGAAAACCCTACTTCACCATATCAAAGGCACTTGTCCTTAATAAATGCAAAAAACCTCATTGATAAATAATAAATTTGCCATTTTATCCCTCATACTCTCTTTGAAAGACAGATTAATAAATATGATTATGTATATGAGCCCCAGGTATTAATAAAAGTAAATACAGGGCTGCATACAGAAGTGAAAAATTATTTGAATTTCCTAATGGACAACCCTTTTCAGTGATGTATTTTAAAAACTGTGGGTTGGAAAAGTTCTAAGCAGGGTGTTTAAGACTAAGGCTTCAGTTCTAACTGATTTAGAATCCAATTAATTGAAGGAATACTTTCTTCTATAAAGCATTAATCTCTTTGTGTTTTAAGATTATCAGAGGACACCCCTTCCACAAGAAAAAAACCCCCACAGATTTCATCTACAAAAGAATGTTATTCTCTGTGATGATATCCCACTTTAGAAATACTCTGGGGTGGGCTACCACCATATCAGTCAGGCATGAAAGACCAGGACCACATGTTAAGTTACAATTAAATTGATTTATTGCTCATGCCTATGCACAGGACAACTAACAGCATTATTTTGGCAATAAATAAGGATTAAGGCATTCAAGAGGGATTGGATTTAGTCTGCTTGTGGCAACATACAGACTAGGCTGATTCCTCTTTTGACTCTGCCCCCAAGCTCTACCACGCCTTCTCCTGCAATGTCTTTTTGATGGCTTAGATAAAGTATTTTAATACAAATTATATGACTATTTCAATCTGATTCAGTTTTAAAGCTCTAGATTACATTCAAAATTTAAGCTATTTTTTAAAATACAATTTTACCTTTCTGGGTATATTGCTAGGCCTTCTTGAGTAATTTCTAAAACAATTAATAAAACCTTGAAAAGATACACAAATGATTCTGTGACGTTTTCATCACTAAAATTCAGAGCTTGAATCTTCTTAAATCAGCCTGGTTTTTTTTTATACATGTTATTCAGAATTAAATCCATGGAGTTCAAATGATTCCCTAAATGCACTTGTGAAGGTTTAAATCTATGCTTTCAATATTTTTAATACTCTAGATAGATTTAAATAATGCACCAGAATTCAAAATAATAAAAATAGTTCCTAGTAATAATTAAATTATTGACATTAGAGCAGTGTCTATAACTTTATGGGTTCATTTCATTACATGTCCATTTTTTTAAATCAATGTGTAGAAAGTTTCTGACATTGATTTATTTGGATATTCATGTTGGTATAAACTGCCAACTTTTGTACTTGCTATGAGCTGCAAATGAGATTATAAATGTGGAGCTGCAGAGGCTGTTAATACTTGTAAATGGGGTGTCAGGAAAAAATATGAAAAAAGATCACAAGTCCTCAACTAGACTGGAAAATGAAATCATATTGAATGATATTAGAACATGCAGCATAAGTGTTAATGTTTTAGATATACCAATATATAATAGAGTTACAAGACTCACCTTCCCCCGTATGTTCCTGACAAATCAGGTGCATTTGATGCTGCAATTATAGGAAAAGAAGTTGCCAGATTTAAATAAAGAAATCTTATTTTACTTTCTACATGAGATATCGGCACCTTTGAGTTTTCAGTGATAAGCTCAATTGCTCTTATGTAGTATGAATTAATTAACACCTGATACTAAACATATGTGTTTAGAACTAATAAATGCATGTTGAAATGTATGTGATGAACAACACAAGCCAAATAATATTTTATCAGAATTAAGCTGCAACAAATATAGGCTGCTCCAGCCAACTCTGAGCAGTGTACAATATATTGAGAAAGGTAAAATAGATTCAGAATTTGGATTAAAAGTTTGTTACTTGGAATCACAGCCTTGGAGGTATACCAATTCTAATTCCTATGTAAAAATATTTAAAATACAAGCATTAATCACGTTCAAAGTGAAAATGTTTCGTGATGCTCAGTAATTTCTTTTTATATGCTATCACAATGCCCCAGGATTTGCTATATCAACTATGCCTCTTCTCATTTTGAAAGACAGATGCTCAATGGATTGCTGTGGAAATATGTATGTGCATGTGTGTGCATATAGCTATATACTACTAAAAATATAGATGTCGGTTTTTATTTTATTTTATTTGGAGAATTTATATGGCTGCCCATTCACTTTCACATTCACAACGTCATGATCTTTAACTAGGTGAAATGGTGCATCATAGGGGAGCAATTTTTGAATCAAGGTCTATCGAATGGACTAACTTATCTAGACTCATGACTCCTGAAGAAATGAAATTTGGGGAAGTTGTGGCTGTTTTAGTGCTACTGGCTGCTGCTGCAGTTGTATGTTTTCGCAGCTAGTCTCACAATCACTCCCTCCCTCCCTGGGATGGAATATGCACCTGCGGAATTAGTGGATAGGACTTTTGGCAGAGTTTACAGAGCTTTCCCAGGGAGGAGACAGTGAATCTTGCCAGAGAGAGGCCTGGATTAAGAGACTGCGCAGTCTTGAGCTGGAGGGGAAAGGGGGGAAGAGGTTTAGGGTAACCACATTACAGAAACTTGCAGGATATATCTAGCAGGTTAGAAGATCATAGCTTTATAACCAGAAGTCGTGGTGGTGCAGTGGTTAGAATGCAGTATTGCAGACTAATTCTGCTGACTGCCAAGGGTTCAATTCTCACTGGCTCAAGGTTGACTCAGCCTTCCATCCTTCTGAGGACCCAGATTGTTGGGGACAATGTGCTGATTGTAAATCGCTTAGAGAGGGCTGTAAAGCACTGTGAAGCGGTAGATAAGTCTAAGTGCTATTTAGTTTGGCAAAACTCTGGCTATTAGGTGCAACCAAATAAAGTCTAGGTCTCAATTGTCTGTATTGTCTTTGGGTTTGGACCTGACACCCACCCACTAGCACCCACTAGCACCCAGCAGCAGCAGAAGGGAAGGGGAAGGGGAAGGGGAAGGGAAGGGAAGATTTCCAATGCTTCTTGCCAGACTCCCACAATGAAACTCAATGAGGAATCCAACTTCTGCTTCCACTGCTTTTTCAGCCATCTTTGGTAATTTTGTTTCTCTATTTAGAAAAGGAAATATCTCTGAAACAATGACCCAATGGAAAATGGATAGGCTAGTGTATGTATAGGAGGCACTCATACAATGCAATGAATTTCAGGAAAAGTTGAAATGAAGCCAGACTGTCAAATCCATGACACTATGGTTCTCCCATTCTTATTTATGCAAAAGTAATTCCCATTGTATTTGGTGGGGTTATTTTCTACTATAAGTACATAGATTGCAATCTTAATAGAGGTAGGAAAAATGATCATATTCTGCATTTGCTTTTATTTATTCTTGGCCTCTGCTTTTATAAAACAGTGCAAAATTGTGGTTTAATAATGTGTGAACAATTGTATAATATAAAACTAAATTTTGGTTTAATGATGTGTGAACAGGTTTGTGGGGTGATATGACAGCCACTTGTCTAAAAGCTGCAGAAAGTAGATCACCTTAAGCAATTGCTGATATTTGTCATAATAATAGAAATCTCAGTTGGAGATGGGCAATTCATTCGGATTTACACTTGGTAGTCTCTGCACTTGACCTAATTACTTCATGCAAGTAGCATTTCTTAACAAAGTGCCCACAAAGCTCTTTAGCAAACGGAGAGGAAGACAAACTATTCGATTTGTCTGTGCTGCCAACTGGAAACTGGCAGTGGTTCTGCAGAAAACAGCTCAAGACACATAAAAAAGGTGGGGAAGCACCCCGTTTAAACTTCAAACTGGGTTTTTGATCTTGAAAACATTCCAACGTTCGCCTTTCAACACACCTGCAGGATCCCCCCTACAGTTGCAAAATTATTCCGATTTTAAGGCAGGGGAGGTGAAAGAGGCAGGCTAAGCTAAGCGCTTCCAAATCGTTGATCATCAATGGATTAATTATTAGCCCCTCGTTTTTCGGGGCTCAGAGAAAATTCGGCAAGAATCTGCACCAAGGCCTTACCAAGGCCAAGGTAGTATAAAAACAACGGAAGCAATCCATTTTGTCTGCCATAACAATTCCTCCGAAGACCTCGCTAGTAGAGAAGGAAAGGGGGCGAACCTTTTCAGTGGGCAGCTGGCCCTTTTCCAGCAATAAGCGACAGGCGGCGCCATTTGCCTAAAGTTCCCTGGATCGTCTCAGGCCTGCCACAGAGAGAGAGAGGACCAGGGAGGCGCCCGACGGCGACGGCTCTTCTTTCGCCTACTTCGTAACAGACTCGCCCCCTTCGCATGGCCTTGACCCCAAGGGGAGGGAAGGGGGAAGACTGGTTCTGGAACGGGTGGCCAAGCGGCTCTTCTGCCAAGGTAATAAGGCCTTCAATGAACCTGCCGCCGGCATCCTCGGCAGCGCCGAAGCAAAGCCTCCGTTCTGTCGGCGGTGCTTTTCCCGCGCCCCCTTTGAATCCCGCTGTGTTGCGCGGTAGCCATTGAAAGGAAGCGCCGAGGGCGCAGGGGAGGGAAAGAGTGGCGCGCGTGGGCCCCACAGGTTCTGTTAATCCGAATCAACGGAATCCCCTCGCTGGACGCCCAAAGCACTCTCAAAACGCTTCGACTCCTAGACTTCAATTGCCCCACACTTCGACTGCCCCATAGAAGACAATCGCCCATCGAGTGAAGCGGAGCTATCTGTAAGCAAATCTGGCACTCGACGCTCAACTTCTTGGAAGTGAGCCACTTCGCACTGCCAAGTTCCGGCTGAGATCCGGGACCTAGAGGAAAAGCCCTTGAGGTCCGACTTCCTATCAGATTGTCCCCAGAGATACTGGCGGACAGAAATCCCAAGAAGGCCAGACCCGAGAACAGCAAAGCCACCCGGCTCACTGGAGAAAACGCGTGTTTGATTAGAACGTATGAAACGGAGAGCCGTGCGCGCGTTTGCAAAGGCGTTGACAGATTTGCCCCTCACTCTGTTGGGGCGCCCCGGAGGCCGCTGGTCTCCGGTCTCAAGGTCCACAGAGCCGAGGCCTAACTTTGGATGGGGCGGGGGGGGGGGGGGGAGGGGGTTGGGGGCGCGGTTCTCTACGAAGAGCAGTTTTGGGGCGGGGGGTCTGGGGGGGGGGATCGGGGGGGGGGGTTTCAGAGTGTAAGGATGCGACGTTGCCCCGACCTTCCCTCGCGCTCTGTTCCCATTGTTGCAAAGCGCTCGCTTGGTGTGTGTTTGTTCCGCCTCCGGCGAGCGTTTGGCTCTTAACGGCGTGATTGCGTGTGCGTTTTTCTCTTGTGTGCTGTCTTCGTGCGCTGGGTGGCTTTTATTTGGTTTCTTTGCTCTCTGTTGCCCGGGATAAGGGCAAGATTCCCACTGGCAGTGCCAGGTGCAAGCTCTATTCTCTCACTCGCGCACCCCCCCTCCCCTTCTTCGCCGCCTTCGGAGCCTGCGGCTGCCTATTAAAAAAGCCGCGCCGCGAGCCAGAGCGGCTGAATCAAGGCCACCTCCAGTCCCCACGCACCCCCCACGTCAGGGTGTGTGTGTGTGGGGGGGGGAGAGAACACAAGCGGCCTCACCCCTCCTTTCCCCTTCCACCCTCGGCGAGAGCGGATGAAAAAGGACGGGCGCTGGATGGCGGGGAGGTGGTCGAAGCCAGGCCTCAAGGAAAGCCAGGGATTTCCCCGATGAGAAGTCCGCCAGAGGCGGCCGCGACCAAGCCGAGCATGCCCCCGGAATATCAACAAGCGGGGAGGCGCGCAGGGCACCAGCCAGCCCCTTGCCTTTTGTCTTTCTCTCCCTTCCTTTGCCCATCTCTTTAGCGGTAACTGCCAGGTCCGCCTTTCCTCCCTGTACGACCCCCGTGTTTGATGTGGCCGCAGAGGAGCAATGATCCCCTGGCAAGCTGCCCGGCTTTGATTCTCCTTGCCTGCTTTACATGCACCCTGTCCTAAATGTTTGTGGGCATGGGGTGACAGGTGCACGCCTCTATTTCAAAGCCCTTTGACCCCTTAAGACTCAAAAGTACAGGAGCCTGATAGCTCCAGATCCTTCTTTAGAGAAGCTGATCATGAGAAGCACCACCTGTGTAGAGATGCCTACCAACACTTTGGCACCTTTCACCACACCTTTCCTTGGCACCTTTCACCACACACCAGCCTGTCTCATGAACTATATGCATGCATGCATGCACTCTGCAGGTCTATGTGCTATTTTCAAGAGCAAGGCCTTCAGATAAAACTCATCCAAATCTTTGGCTTGCTCAATTTGGTCCTGCTTTCTCTATTTCTTCTATAGGACAAGCAGTTCCCAAAACTGTTGCCTGCCATTCCTACTTGTTGGGGTTAAATCTGCTCTAGATTTGAGTCTTGACTCCAACCTAAGGGAAATAGCCATTGTTACTGAAGGAGAAATGAGTTGGGCTAGTTAGGAGGCCTGACTAGCCTCCAAGAAAGCTCTGAGCTAAGTCAGGATAGTGCCAGCCAACATTGACTGATCTGAAGAAAAATTTAGCAAGCTGGACTTTGTTTATTCTCAGATGGGAGATGACAAACCATTGTAATCTGGGTTGAAAAGTTTAAAACAATGTATGTTATAGAGGGTGAGAGCAAACCTATACCCGTGATGGCGAACCTATGGCACGGGTGCCACAGGTGGCACGCGGAGCCATATTGGTGGGCACGCGAGTGTTGCCCTAACTCAGCTCCAGCTCACATGCATGCCCTGGCCAACTGATTTTCATATCTTCCGGTCCCACCAGAAGTCGGGAAACTGACTGTTTCTGTCCTCCGGAAGGCCTCTGGGGGGATGGGGAAGGCTGGTTTTGCCCGCCCCAGGCTCCTAGAAAGCCTCTGGAGCCTGGGGAGGGGGAAAAACGGGCCTACAGGGCCCACCATGCCATCGCGTGCCAAAAGCAGGGAGAAGTGGGGGGGTCACATGCATACGCGGGAGGGTGGGGCGCATTGAATTATGGATGTGGGCACACGCACCCGTGACCCTCCACGCGACCCCCACTTTTGGCACGCTACGGCAAAAAGGTTAGCCATCACTATATCATTATACCAAGGTAAACTATATGGTACATTGTAGTGTGTACATTCCTAAGCAGCCTCCAGGAACCCAACTGGACTCTTGCCTTACAGCCCATTTGCTGTATCTTGTGTTCAAATTTCTTTTAGTAATGCAGTTTCTCTCAAACAAGGAATGTTATGCTTGTGGAACATACTGGGGATATAATTGTTCCCCATCTTGTCACTCCAAGTCACACTTTGTCTGGGCGGTTTATTTATTTCCCATAACAATCCAGCATTTTCTACTGCTGTTATCTCTACATGGTAGGCAAGACCTGGAGGAGAAATCTATGCACTTTGTCTAACCCAAAGGTGCTTTTCAAAAGGTAAATGGAATTGGAGTTTTTCCCCCCTTAAAAAGATTTTGCTTCTCATCCAAGCAAAATCTCAATTCTGGCTGAAGAAGCTTCTTGAATTAGAAGCGAAGAAAGAAAGAAAAAAAACCAAGGAAACCCAACTGACTTTTGAAAAGCACTTTTGGGACAACCATGACCTGGTTGATTGAGAATCATCCTATAGGCACTTTTGTCTTAAGGCAGTCCCTTGCACAAACTCTCATCTGCAATGGTCCTCCCAACAGGCTGGCAGTTATTGGCAGTTCATGCATTGCAACTAACAGTTGTTGCTGGTAGACCGGCAAGGGATACCCTTTCCTCGCCAACTTTTGCTACACTTAACGTGTGCGAGCGCGAGCGCGCGCGCGTGTCAGGGAGGAAATTAGGGATAAGAGTTCGTTCAAGAAACGAGCAGATATTATTTCCGCATCAGGAACTTGCTGCAATCCGTAACAAACGTTTTCGAAAGAAAAGTGGCTCAACGTTGCGATTTGGCAGGTGAAGGAAGGAAGGGGAGGGGGAAAAAAGAAGGGGGGGGGGGGGGGGGGGGGGGGAAGAGAAGAGCTTTTCCAACCGAGACCTTTTGCTTGGAGAGCGGGGGCGGAACGTCAGGTTCAGGAGCGGAAGCGAGCGAGCTAGAGGGAGAGAGAGAAATTAAAATACGAAGCACAAGCAAAGATCAACTGGCAGAGGGAGGCAGCGCTCGCAGCGCTTACTCATGAGAAGTCCGGGTGCCAAATACTAACCGGGACAGGATTGCTTGAGGCGAAGGGAGAGCCTTGAGTGAGCGAGAGCAGCTTCAAGCAGGACCCACTGGCTAGATTTCTTCAACTTACTTCGGGAGCTTTTCCCTTCTTCCTCCCGCGGCTTTCTTTGATATCGTTTGTTTCCAACCGCGGTTTTTTTGTTTTTTAACTTGGAAAGCTGAATTATTCGCGGGACGCTCGGGAAAGGGACCCATCGGCTGGACTGTAGCCCCGATTTGATCCAGGAGAGAAATCCGTCCGGGAGAAAGGAGCAGCTGCTAAAGAAAAAGCATTTTTTTTAATTTGTTTGTTTGCAACTGACCGGATCTTTTGAAGATCCTCTCTCCCTACTTGCCTCCGCTTCTCTGCTTTCAGGGTAACCGGCTTTGTCAGAGAGGAGCGACCCAAGGCGCAGGACGGGGAGCGCGCCCACCGCGCAAAAAGAGGACAGCTGCAGAGCGTACCAAGGGACCGGCTTGGTGGATTGGATTTAGCGAGCTTCCCCCACAGCCGACCGCCTCCTCGTGTGGCGAAAGATAGGAAGGCATCGTTGATTGGAGTGTCCCCCCAGCCCGTCGCTATAAATTGGATTGACTCTCAAATCTGCCTCGTGGATCCTCCACGCCACCCCGTCTTCCCCCTCCCCTTTGGCCCCCCGATGACTCTTGGCTAAAAAAGAGCGCTCTCTCTCCACCTCCTGCCTGCTTTTGGCTGGACGCTGCCTGCCTGAAGGCAAACCACTGACATCATGACAGAGGAGTTGGCTGCTTTGGAGCTACCCGCTGGCAAGTGACCGAGTGAGGCCGCGGGGGACTCCGACTGCCCTGGGGGAAAGCGGCTTTCCCGATCGATCCTTCTTCTTCTCTGCCTCGCAACGCCGGAGCTCCTTCGACTGGCCTTGTGTGCCCTCGCCGATTCGGACGCCGTTCTCGCCCAGATCGCGCCTTCGCCCCGCTTGGCACTCTTCTCGTGGGGCTTGTCCGTCGCTCTACCGACCGCCCTGAGCTCCGCGCGTCCGATCCTGCCGGCTTCCCGGCTCCCATCTCAACCTCCGAGCGGAACTGCCCGGTGATCGGCATGGACGGGGCCGATCGGAAGGGGCCCCTGACCGCCTCGCTTCTGCTTCTGCTGGCGGAAGCGTGCTGGCTGATGCTGAGCGCCGGAGCTTCGCCGACGCCTCCCGGGGCAGCGCCCCTGGACACTTGCACCTCGTGCGGCTTCCGACGACCACCCGAAGAGCCCGGCGAAGTGGACGGCGATTTCCTGGAGGCCATCAAGAGGCACATTCTGAACCGCCTCCAGATGCGCGACCGGCCCAACATCACCCACGCCGTGCCCAAGGCGGCTCTGGTCACGGCCCTGCGCAAACTGCACGCCGGCAAGTTGCGCGAGGACGGGCGCGTCGAGATCCCCAACCTGGACGGGCAGGCGAATGGGGGGCCCGCGGCTCACCAGCAGGTCTCCGAGATCATCAGCTTCGCCGAGACAGGTGGGTGCCCCGCCAGTGTACACCCTCACCCCCGTCCACCTTCCCGCTTGGCCCCGAGCATCCGTCGCCTCCGTCACGGAACGTCGGTCCGAGCATCCCGTCTCGCCCCCCTCCCCCCACCCCCGGGCAATCCTGTAATCCCACCGCTTCCCTCTGGGGGCCGCCGGTCTTTCCTCCTCCTGCTTTCTGCTGCTGCTTCTCCCTTGCGGGGACCCCGTCTTCCTTTCCACTGCCCATCCTGTGCGTTTCCCCCACACCGGTGCCGTCCTGGCTCGACCCATCCATGCAACCCCATCCTTCTGCTTTGCGCTCCCTTACTTCCCCGTTTCCGACTACTGCCACACCCGTCTTTATTTCTTCACCATGTGGGCTAAATTCCTGTCACAGCTTTGTAACTCCTGCTCCGCTCTGATTTACCCTCTGCACCGACGTGTCCCGCACCCCTCCGTTCCCCTCTCCGTCCTTGGTTTCTGTCCCATTGATCAAGTTTGATCGTCTGTTTATTTGCAGTACTTGCTCCATTTAAATGGGTATGTAGAGGGCTAATGGGTGTGTACCTTAACCTTCTGTTAGCATGCCTGCTGCAAAAATCCCATCTATTTATCACCCATCCTCCAGGCTCTGCTGATCAGATCACTTTGTCATATTTTCCTCCCACAGGCTATAGGTTTATTCAGAAACCGGTGTTCTCCTCATGGCATAGAGTAAATCTTTATCATGCAGAACCCAATCACAATTTCTTCTGCTATGCATTGGTTCCTTTCTATATACCACTGAATGTTCCATATCCTGGTTGGTTGGTTGGTTTTTTTAAAATCATGTGTCATACAGAACACCTGTCCTGAATCCATTCCCATCCTTCAAACCCCCATCCCCCTGCCCCACCCACCTCCCTATAGATTCTTCTACTTTTGTGCCTGCTATCAACTAATAAAATGAACTTGCTTTATTTTATTGACTTATTTTGCTCAGTCACCTTTCTTTCTTTCTAACCTCCATCCTGCCTAGCACTTCTGCTCCCTCTTCTTCTTCAGGGTCTTTTGGGTATCCATCCACTCACTGACCTCTAACTTCTGTCCCTCACATACATACCCCATAAACCTTTGGTGATCTCATCCGTATAATTTTTGTATGCATCCTTTATTCTGCGAGACTTTCTACTTCCTATTCCATATGCGTCCACTTGTGTATTCGTTAAACCAGAGTATAAAGTTATGAATGAGTAAAAATGAGATTACCCTGTGATCTCACCTATTAATATTAACTCACCCATAAGAATTGCATTTGTGATAGCATTTAATCCATTTCCTCCTCTCATTTCCCCAATCACAACAATATTGGTTCATCTTGTGTTTCTTTCTCTGGTGTAATGTCCATCTTTTTCTCCTACTTCTATGCTTCTCTATGATTCTGTTGCTCCTTCTATTTTAACAGCACTATGTCTGTCCCACATCTCCAGTTTAGCTGCTCTAATTTGCTGAAGTTACCTTTTTGCAAATCCAAGTTAGGTTTTTTTACTGTTCCTCATAAACCTTATGTCTGTCTCTCCATCCCATCTTTCTCTGATACTTTATATTAACATTTCTGTGTTCTACAGCTGCCAACTAGCAAAACCACCAGTGTAAATACTATTGTCAAGTATGCTATTCCTTAGAAGTTGTTAAGGTACTTGTCAATGAAAAGATGACAAACAAGCTTTCCTTTCCGGAAAAATACACACAAATATTAAGTGTGTTCTAAGTCACATGCAGTAAGCACTGACTAACAGTGTCCTGTGTATCAGCTGAGTGTGAATATGACATGTGCTTCTAAATTAATTGCAGCAGTGTTGTATTCATACCAAAAGTTCAGGGGTTCCTCAAAGGAGCAGGCATTATTAAAAAGGGTTGTTTTAAGGTAAAAAGTTTGAAAGCTATTATAATACATACAGGGCAGGAAGAGATAGAGGGATAAGTAAATATATTCATTACCTGGGTGAATAAAATAAGAGAAGGACTAAACTATTAGAATTTACTTTTCTTCTTCTAGTAGAATTATAATTTTTTTACCTGTTTATCATGGCATGTTATTGTTACCTTTAAAGGTTTAGTGCCATTTGAATGTGCTGGGACTACAGCTTTATGATAAATACACATTCAACTTACTGTATGATATTTTCTTCATCATGTTCCTAGACTAAGAAAATATATCCATCCCATACTACTACTAATAAAGCATTATTCTGTGGCATTGCAAGAGCTAGGTCTAAAGTATAAAGATTTGCAATTCGGCTTGACAATGCCAGCACTTTTTCTTTTCAACATACTGAACAATGTGGAATTGGATTGGAATGAATTGAAGCAGAATGAAGAATATTGAATAAACTCTGGAGCTGTGTGATCCTGTGCATATTTGCTCAAAGGTAGACCTGCTGAGTTTCACATAAATGTGCCCAGGATAGTAATTTCTAGGTCAGAGGTGTTTGGGTAAGAGATTCGGTGCCAGCTTGTTCCATTTAGTGTTCATATTATAAATATGAACCAGAAGGCAGCAACCAGTTGCTCATGGCATCTGCTTTCCTGCTTTAATCTCAAAGAAAAGAAAACAGCAATGGCATTATGTTGGATACAGAGTTAATTCCACTGACATCAGTGGGACTTGAATTAGTCTTGACTAAGTTAACTCAGATTGATTTCAAGAGCCACTCTTAAGTATGACTAAGTGCAGATCTGTCACCCATTGGCTGCAATGAAAACTTGCTTAATACTCAGAAAAATTGTATGGGACTTATAAATGATTAATGTCTAAAGTTCATCCTTTAGGTAAATGAAAATGAGCTACAAGGTGTACAAGAGGACTTGTTCTCTAGGTGTCCAGATGCCAAGTAAATAAATAAGACAGGCATCCTGTACCTTTAAGAATGGTGCAAAAGAGAATTTAAGGTGGCAGGACAAGATATATCTTTGGGCACAATTATGACAAGTGCAACTGTCCTGTCATTTTAGTTATTACTAAGGTAATAAACCTTTGCCTGGATAGTACCCTTTGAGCTACTGGTGGGTAAGGTTCATATTACTGAATAATAACTCGCCTCACCCCAGCCCTCTGAAAGCTAAAATGTCAAGGAGATAGTTGTGCTGGAAGGTTTTCTCTGACACTTTTATGTTCTGAATATTATTATACAAAAGAACACGCTTCTTTTTGCAATCTGGAACAATCAAAATCAGACACTTTTACAATCCCAGTAAGTATCTGCTATGGTCAAGTGGACAAATCCAGCAAGTCCTCATATTTCTCAAGAATTATAGAGCCAGTGGGTGAGTTTACAGTGCATCTAAATTGTAACCAAATCCTTTCTCTGAAGAAGAAAAAAATCCTGTTCCCTGATTGTTAAC
Organism: Ptyas mucosa; assembly: GCA_012654045.1. Lineage (NCBI taxonomy): Eukaryota > Metazoa > Chordata > Lepidosauria > Squamata > Colubridae > Ptyas > Ptyas mucosa. Next base: position 2,857,666 of record WNWU01000006.1, read on the forward strand.
AATTTGTGCTTTCTGGGAAGATTATACAGGAGGGGTGCCTGTGCCAGGCCAACACTTTAAAAAAAAACTAATTAGCACTTATCCAGGTGCTCTGAGTTCCTTTCATGACTTTCCATCTATCTGAACTTAATTGCTTATACACTGATTTCTAAGGATCTGGCTCCCCCACCCCCTCTCCTTATATACCCTTATTAGTTTCTCTCTGGGAACTTACTTTATAATGGCTTTCTACTACTGATTCAGCTACTGAACAACTTTGCAATCTGTAGCTGATGGTGTACATTCCCCCCTCTTTTCAGTTTAGCCATTTATGTATATTATTTGTGGCACTTACTAATATTATGCATTTATTTTGATCCACGGTTCATTTTCATTTTCTTTTCCTTGAGAAAACCTAACACAAACATGAAACATTAAAAAAAATTAATGTTTTTCCTCCCCCTTCCATTATATTCCAGATGACCTGTCATCTTCTAGAATGCGCCTCTATTTCTTCATTTCTAACGAAGGCAATCAGAATCTGTTTGTGGTTCAAGCCAGTTTGTGGCTTTACTTGAAGCTGCTTCCCTACGTCTTGGAGAAAGGCAGCCGGCGAAAAGTAAGAGTCAAAGTGTATTTCCAAGACTCGGACACCAGCAACAAGTGGAATGTGGTTGAAAAGAAAGTTGATCTCAAAAGAAGTGGTTGGCACACATTTCCTATGACAGAAGCAATCCAAGCTCTGTTTGAGAAAGGAGAGAGAAGATTGAGTTTGGACATTCAGTGTGAAGGCTGTGAAGAGTATTCAGTGCTGCCAATTTATGTGGATTCTGGGGATGAATCCCACCGGCCTTTTTTAGTGGTGCAAGCCCGATTGGCTGACAATAAGCACAGGATTCGGAAAAGAGGTCTGGAATGCGATGGCCGGACCAATTTATGCTGCAGGCAAGAGTTTTACATTGACTTTAAGATCATCGGATGGACTGACTGGATCATAGCACCAGCGGGTTACTATGGGAATTACTGTGAAGGGAGCTGCCCAGCCTATTTGGCTGGAGTCCCGGGCTCAGCTTCCTCTTTTCACACAGCAGTCGTGAATCAGTACCGCATGCGAGGGCTGAACCCAGGCACCGTGAACTCCTGCTGCATTCCAACCAAACTTAGCACAATATCCATGCTGTACTTTGATGATGAATACAACATCGTGAAGAGGGACGTTCCCAATATGATTGTGGAAGAATGTGGCTGTGCCTGATCTGGAGAAGGATGCTAGAAAGGAGCAGAGGGGGGGGAGGCAGGGAAGGTGAGGGGGCGGGGAAGTGAGGATGAAGATTCCCCTACTGAATGGATTTGGACACGCTACTGCTCTTTTTCTTCCTTCTGGGCATGGATGTTTAAACCCTACTGCAGAGGCAACAGTGGCAAAGGCAGCAATAGCACTGAAAATACATATAAATATATATCAATTGCACTCTGTTGTCAGGACAGTGGCAGTCAATGCATCCTGGACACTAAAAGTATGCTACCACATATAAACTAATGCTTTCAAGTTACTTAATCCTACCTATATACCCAAAGACACAAGTGTGTGTGTGTGTGTGTGTATACACGTCCATACACACACATATATACACATACTCATATATACACATACACACAACAACATGAACGCACACATGTGTGATCCAGTTTGGAGGAAGGCATTATGTAAAGGAGTTAAATGTCTGCTGGTGATATATGCATACAGACCAGTAGATTTTTCCCCCCTCTCAGCCAGCCCTATGAAATGAAATGGTTTAAAAAAAAATACAACAAGAAGAAAACAATCCTATATGCTCAATAGACAAGCATTTCAGTGACCAAACAAGCAACCAACTACCATCATTTCTAAGGTCTAAATTGAAGCAGCAGGTTACCTGCTCTGTGCAAAATAAGTCCTTCTTCCTGATGGGAAGTGTAAGATATGCATATAGCACTTCCAGGAGAGAACATACTGATGAAACCAGTCTCTCTCTTAACTATACGTATGTATGTATGCATGTTTGTGTGTGCGAGAGAGAGAGAGGGAGGGAGAGAGAAACAGTACCCTGTGATTAATATCGGAAATGGTAGCTGTATTCTCCTGAATGATAGATTGGCATGATTTTATACTTTATTGGATAGGCCATCCATATGGACAATTATCCCTGTTATGTTGTCAAAAAGGGGGGGGGGGGGGGAGGACTTGGCCCTTCCTGTTCTAGTTTTGCTCATGGTCCGTACTACACTCACAAGAAGATTTGCAACATCAAAACCTGGAGTTGAAGTTCCATGCTCGGAGTAACAGTAAGATGACAATGGGAATAGCTGGAGAGAACAGAAGAGAGGAAAGAGAAGCCAGTGTTAGCACAAGTAAATTTATGAGCCATAAGAGAAATCTCAATCACCTAGTGGATATATTTGGGGAAAGGAGTAGCGCACAGTGTTTGAAATGGTGAGACTGTTTAGTACATCCTGAGGAAGGGAAAGAGAGAGAGAGAGAGAGAGAGAGAGAGAATGCACAAGTAGAGGGTATTACATTTAGTTTGGTTTCCAAACACTTCCGTATCAAGGGTGGCTGCAGAGCTCAGAAATCCATGCTACACTACAGCACTCGCAACCTGCTTGAATGCACGTTCCTATAGCACTTGCAGATTTCCAATGCCTTGACTGGTTGGTACTTGATGGTGCACTTCCTTTTGCTCACTGTTCTCTAGATTTAAAAACAAGTGCCGCATGAGCTATGCAATTTAAAAGTGTCAACCCAAACTAGATGAAACTGGACTGAAATGAGACGGTACTTTTTATATTTTTTTTATACTTGAAATTAAATCTTTTGCTTCTTTTTTTAAAAGCGAGTGATTGGTTTTCATGTTTGCACTGATGTAGTTGCATGACTTAGTCAGGAGAAACTATCCTGGGTGGGGGGTGGGGGTGGGTGCGGGGAAAGGTTATTTTTATACCAGCAAAAAATACTGGATACAATGAAAATATATTACACTGAAAAGTTTGGAACCAAAGAGGCCAACAATTTTAATTATAATTTTTATCAGATGGCAAGGCCCCGGTATCTACAGTCACACAACGATACTGAACATTAAGGCCTGTCAATTTCTTTTCAGGGTACAAAATAGATTCCATTGTCTTTGGATCAGTATCTTTTCTATGCCCTCCTCTATGTTGGAGACACGAAGAAGAAGAAGAGGAAGAAGAAGAGGAAGAGGAAGAAGAAGAAGAAGAAAACCCCCAAATTGTTGTTTATTTAATAAAGTCCCTTGTTGGTTCTGTTCCATAGTAATTTAAATACCAAACAACATTCACTTACATTTGCTGTCCGGGTATTTTGCATTTGTGTACAGTTTAAGTAAATAAAACAAAAGAGAAAAAAAAAAGTTTGAGAACTACAGCAGCTTCTTGCAGTTATGCTGAACTGTTGGAAAAAGCTTTGTTAAAAAGTATCTTTAGCTTGGGGGATCAAGGTCTGATTGCTGAACACGCTTATGCACTGTTGAATGGAAGCATGAATGCGGAACCGTTGGTCGGATAAGGGCGAGGGAACTTAGCGCAGGTGCAAACTCCATTAAATTCCACAGGGCTAATGTTTTGAGCAAACAATTCAGGGGAACATGGCCTAGGGCCTTGCAAATCCCAAGATTAACTGAAAACAAGCATGCTTTTGCTCTTCCTCAGCCATCGTTTCACAATATTCTTAATACCCCTTGTGGAAAACAAGGCTTTAAAAAAATTTTTTTTTTAAAAAAAATTACAAACTGAAGACGATTGGGATGAAATACCTATGTGGGTTGTGGTGGCCATGTTCAATTCAGAGAATGCTTCCCATGGTGACTTTCTGCTATAGAACCTGTATGCATCTGCTGCAGGGTTTTAGCAAGGAAAGGGTGTGTGTTTGTCTGGAATTTAGGGGCAGCATTTTTCAAGTTGTCACCCTCCTTCAGCCCTTTCTTCATTCCTGTCTTAATGCACCATTTTGCTTGCACCACGTTAGTAGAAAAAATGTGGGATGTCTGGGTGATAGTCTCCATTTTGTGTTTCAGGATACCTTGGTAATCAAACATCTTGCTTTACAGGTTGAAGGCCAATCTTTTCACAATAATATTGGTCAGTGTCTAAATAATGATGACCAGGGAATGAGATATGACTTTCCCAGAAGCTCAGTTCCACTTTGGTCATAACTAAGGTGACCAGATTTTAACATTGGTAAAGCGGGACTTTTTAAAAACTTTTTTTTAAAAAAAACCTCCGCAGGACGCGACTTCAGTTTCCAGTAAATTTCGAAAAGGCGGGGCTTCCGACCAGGCTGTCGTTTCTTTTTAAGGCAGGAGTCTCCACAACCTTGGCCACTTTTTAAGACTTGTGGACTTCAACTCCCAGAATTCCTCAGCCAGCTTTGCTCAAAAGCTTTGCTGGCTGAGGAATTCTAGGAGTTGAAGTCCACGAGTCTTAAAAAGTGGCCAAGGTTGGAGACCCCTGACCTGGAGGACTTGAGAATCTCCACAGGCGATGAATAATGGGAACACAACTCTAAAAAAAAAAAAAAAACCTCCCCAGACCGTACAATGCTTCTCGGCCGCCCTAAATCTGGTTAAACTTTCCCCTCTGTCCTGCTTCAACTGTCAAGAGAAGCGAAAGGGAACCAGGCCCCAAGCGCCGTATGGACGCTTACCATGCGAAGGGCGTACCACGCTTACCATTGAAGGCTCGCCTAGTTCTTCGGCTGGGCACCGCCATGTTCCCCCCCCCCCCAGTCATGCATCACGAGATTTGACCAGAGGAGGAGACTCTGCCCCTTTCCCCATTGGAACCCTCAGAGTCCCAGACAGCAGAGTGGGGGGGAGGGGAAACATGCTGGCTGCGCTGGCGATGGCCCGGTGGGGGCTCTTGGTAAAGCAGGACCACATTGGTAAAGCGGGACTTTTTAAAAATGCCGCAGGACACAGGACAAATTATTGAAAATCGGGACTGTCCCACCAAAAGCGGGATGTCTGGTCACCTTAGTCATAACCTGTAACAGGTCTTCTTGTCACCCTGCCTTCCAGAAAAGAAGTGGTAGAACACAAATGCTTTCCTCCCTCCCATATACACCATATTGTTGTCCTAGGATCCTGTTGATAAAAACAGGAAAAAATTACCTATTTTTAACAATAGGAAAGATTGATATGACTGCTTAAAATCTTGGCTTGAGAACCATGGAAAGCCAAGATCCATTGAAGAAGAGGAACATGCAGGTTGGCAGGTGATTCGAGCACTTATGGAAACTATGAGTGAAGAAAGAGCTTTGGAAATCTAAGCGCTGTGATCCTGGAAGGTAGTAGATTGGGGACGCATTGACCACATGTCCAGTACCAGGGGTGAAATCCAGCAGGTTCTGACAGGTTCTGGAGAACTGGTAGCAGAAATTTTGAGTAGTTCGGAGAACCAGCAAATACCACCTCTGGCTGGCCCCAGAGTGGGGAGGGAATGGGGATTTTGCAGTATCCTTCTCCTGCCATGCCCTCCAAGCCACACCCACAGAACCAGTAGTAAAAAAATTTGGATTTCACCACATGCCCCTGTACATGATGGAGAGCCTGTTACCTCACAGTTACTAAGTTCAGCCTATGTAGAATATTGTATGAGGCTTCAAACGTTTCCCATATAATGTCACAGTTCAAAGCAAAATTGCTAATAGTGGACTTCCAAGAAAATTTATTTGCTGTTAGTAATATTCGTGCTTAGGAATTTCTGGCAACTTTCCTAGGTCAAACCAGAACTCCTTTAAGATAGAATTTGAAAGTAGGCATATAGGCCTCTTTCTAACCCTGAGCTAAAATGTAAAGATCAAAATATACCAATTTCATCTGAATACTAGAAAGATTTCCCTTACAAGAAAGATACACATAGTCCTCATTTAGTAACTGCTTAGTGACCATTAACAATTACTTGCTGATGAAAAAGCAACTTTGCAACAAATCGTCACATTTTTGGTCTTTTCAGGTCTGTAAAGCAAAGGGAAAGCTAAAATAACATCGAAAGCATAATCAGAGTTTCACTTAGTAACTGTTTCACTTAACAACTGAATTGCTGGTCCTAATTGTTCTCACTAAAAGAGAACTACCGGAATCAGAACCTTCGAAGTAAATGTTTTTATTTAGAAAATGGCATTAGTAGTAGAAAAAAGTATTTTCATCAAATGAATCAGCCATTGAAATCATTTTTGAATTAGGCCTCTCTCACTATTTTTTAAAATTTAAAAACATGGTCTCTGCCGTCTGAACTATTAACACCCTCATTTCCAATGTAGTATTTTTTCTCCAGAATTTGAGCTCATTAATCTTCAGATAGTTTGCCAAACCCAGTGTGCATCTCTTCTGATACCCTGGCCTAAACAGCCTGATAGCCAAGCCTTGTGTCTTCCCTCCATTATTTAAAGAGGAAAACAGATTTGTGTTTTTAAAATCCCTATTGTCAAAGCAAGGATTACTTTGCAAAGCCCCCATACTCTACAAAATAATGCATGGTTGAAGTGTCTTCAGCTCCTGGCTTAGGCTGCATTCATTTAATCTCTGCAGTGATTTAAATGCTGGGAAGGTTTTTGACAGTGGGAAAGTTCAGTATTTCCCACAATGGTGCATTCCAGATATGCTGAACTTCAACTTCTAGAATCCCCCAATCTACATGGACAACACATTGTAAGGCACTTGTTTAAGTAGTAAATTGTAATTGTTTCATATTAAAACAATCATATTTGCTTCCATGCTTGTTTACAACCATCATCATTATCATCATGTGACAATATTAATTTATATTAACAACATTTTAGGAAAGAGACGGCCTATAACGGGCAAAATAGGAACAGAGCAAATTTTAGAATAGAAAGAAATTGCCAGAGAATAATTCTTGGAAAATAAAACCATCTTGAATAGTTTGAAGCAGCTGGTGGGGATGTAATGTGTCCTGCCAGATACTGGGAAGTAGCTATGGATGCCATTTTGTCCCAGATATCAGTTTAGAAAACAAATAAATATGGTAGCCCAAGGAAGATCCACTCATTTACAAATTCATACTAGAATGGAAAGAAAGTCAAAATTTCTCAATCAAAATTCCTTTTTCTTTCTATTCTCCAACTAATTCTTTAAGTACGGAGGGGAGATTTTAAAAACTGTTTAAAAATAGACATCAAGTCACACATGTTCACAACCTTAAATGCTCTCATAATAATGCATTATTATTCCAATGATGTTGCATTAAGTTATTGTGATTAAATATATATATATATTGGTAATGGTGGTCATCAGCTCACGAGACATCAAAATTTAAGTTGGAAAATTATCTGCCTTTGCCGTATCAATATAAACAAGACTGTTACTTTACCAAAAATTAGCACCCAACAAGAAAGCACAATTTTCATACAACCATTGCTAAAAGTCACTGAGGTTGCATACAGTACTACGGAAATTTGTAATTGAGGGCTGCAAAAATCCTTGTCTGTCATCTACTGTAGTTGTTATCCAGCCTCGCTTTCAGGAAACTACATTCAATAACCTGATAGAAAAGAAGACCCCTTACTGCATACAAATTTTATCTTGCATACAGAGGAAAAACAAGGATATAAACAAGAGAATCAAATTAAATGAGGAGACCCTAGAAAGAGTGCAGAGAAGAGCAACAAAGATGATAAGAGGTCTGAAGGCTAAACTGTACAATCAACGGTTAAGGGAATTGGGTATGTTTAGCCTAACAAAGAGAAGGATTGGGGAGACATGATAGCTGTCTGCCAATATTTGAGGGACTGTCACAGCTATGAAGGAATTGACTTATTCTCCAAAGCATGTGACAGCAAGACAAGAAATAATGGGTGGAAGAGAGAGATCCAGCATGGAACTAAGGAGAAATTTCCGGATTGTGGGAGCAATTAATCAGTGGAATAATTTGTTTCCCAGAGTTATCGGTGCTGGAGGTTTTCAAAAAAAACTTCGGACATCCCTTTGCCTGGAATGGTATAAGGACTCCTGGCTTGGGCAGGGATCAGACTAGAAGATCTCCGAGGTCCCTTCTGGCCCAATGATTCTATGATTCACTTGATGACTGCTTTGTAAAAGGGACTCCTTTTGAAAGTTGACATGGCAGGTAATACAATATATGGCAGCCAGACAGTGAGTGGATGAACCCGTTATTGTAATCCGGTATTGTATTGTATACATCTGGTCCAGGGGTGGGTTCTACTTATCTTTACTACCGGTTTGCATTGCTCGCTTTACTTGCTCACTTCTGCAGATGCGCAGATCACCTATGATGACGTCCGGGTCAGTGGGCAGAGCCTCCCGCCGGTTTTACTACCAGTTCTTGTGAACCTGTCCGAACTGGGGGTAACCCACCACTGCTCTGGTCTGATCTAATTATTCCACTGGTTTAGTTTATAAGGCCCACATAGTTTTGATCCAGGATACCTAAAGACCATCATTTCCTAAGGAGATCTGCCTCTGGTCCAAGTATGCAGAGTGGGAATGCATATTTTTTTTTCCTTAAGGAAAAGCGAGGAGAACAGAAATCCCCCAAAAGCCCTTCTCCATGATAGCCCCAATATTTTGAGAGACTGTTTCAGGAATTATGCCCGGAGTTTTGAGTATTGATTTTCAATAGAACCACAAAGGTTCTAGCTGTTTTGATTAGAGGGGAGTTTGATTTTAGTGATGTTGGTATTGTTTATAAGATTTTTGTAATTATTGGATGGTCATTTTTATTTGAGTTGCTATTTGGATTGCTGAGATCTTGAGTCTTTTTTGGTGGTGGTGGGGGATTGGTAGCTGATTTATTCATATTTTAACCGTATATTGGTAAACTATCCAACATCTTAGGAACTGGATTGTATATAAATACATGTAAGTACATAAATACCCACACTCAGAGATTCAGAGACTCAAGATGGAGATGAATTGCAACAACAGTGAAGCTTCCCAATAATTGTTCTATAAAAATCATTTTAAGAACTCAGGATAAACTCACCCAGAAGGCCACCGAGGACCCCAAAACAACATCCACTGGTCTGTAGGCTTCTCTTGCCTTGGCTAAAGTTTGTGGCTATATCAGCAAAAATGGATTCATGGGGAAAGTAGCAAGATGAAACCCGTTGCCTAAGCCACAAACAATGGGTGAAGGACGAATATAACAATTTGGAAAAGCCACATCAGGCTCCAGACCAGTCCTCCACAGAGATAGGCAGGGCCCAATTTCTGCTAGAAAATGCACACGTGTTACTGAGTTGAAGCAATTCATGAAGGAATGGGCGAAAATTCCTACACATCGAAGGGAAAGAGCAATCACTAATTACAAGACACATTTGGTTGTCAGCTACTGCTGCCATCATCAGTTACTGGTTCTAAAAGGGCAATTTCATTTTCACATTGGCACCTTGAATGTTGGATGATTGCTTTGCAAACAAGTGAAGCAAGCACCAAGCGTTGGTGTTATTTTTTCACTTAGACTCTGATAACGTTGAGTAGCAAAGACATGAGGAAATCCAAAGAGGAACAAATACTTTTTCCATAGAATTCTGCGGTGTTGTGAAATTCGTCAAGGAGGGATGCTTGATACTTTTTCACACAGCCATCATGCTGTTCAAAGGATTGTATTGTGAAAGGGAATGTTTTTTCCCCCACCTGATACGTTCCGAGTTTAAGGGCTCTTTTATCCATGTATATTGATTTATCATCTGGTAAGTACGTAAGTAAGTAAGAGCCTTGGATAGTACAGTGGTCTAAAGCCCTGTTATTAACATCAGCTGCCTGCAATTATTGCAGGTTCGAATCTCACCAAGGCTCAAGGTTGACTCAGCCTTCCATCCTTTCAAAGGTAGGTAAATTGAGGACCCAGTTTGTGGGGGTAATAAGCTGACTTTGTATAAATATACAAAAGTATGAAGGCTATTGCTTAACGCATTGTAAGCCACCCTGAGTCTCCGGAGAAGGGCGGCATATAAATCAAATTAAAAAAAAAAAAGGACCATATCAAAAGGAGGCACGGTTAAAGATGCTGAGCTTGTCAGCTGGAAAGCTGACAGCCTGGGTTCAAGACCCGAGTGCTGCACATCAGGATGAGCTCCTGTTATATGTCCCAGCTCCTGTCCAGCTAGCAGTTCAAGAGCATGCAGATGCAAGTAGATAAATAGGTACCACTTTGGTGGGAAGTTAACAGGGTTCCATGCAGTGGTGGGATTCAAAAATTTTTACTACCGATTCTGTGGGCGTGGCTTGGTGGGCATGGCATGGCTTGGTGGGTGTGTCAGGGTAAGGATACTGTAAAATCTCCATTCCCTCCCCACTCCAGGGGAAGGTTACTGCAAAATCCGCATTTCCTCCCGATCAGCTGGGACTCTGGAGGCAGAGAATAGATGGGGGTGGGGCCAGTCAGAGGTGGTATTTACCGGTTCTCCAAACTACTCAAATTTCCGCTACTGGTTCTCCAGAACTGGTCAGAACTGCTGAAACCCACCTCTGGTTCCATGCACCTTTGGTTATAGCCATGCTGGCCACATGATCCCAGAAATTATCTTTGTACAACACTGGCTCCCTTGGTCAAGAAACGGAGATGAGCATCACCTCCTAGAGTTGGACACGACTGGACAGAGGAAACCTTTATCTTTACCTTTAAGTACAATATCACCTGAGATTAGTGAAAACTGTCCACAGAATTATTATATCACTATGAACACTTTTCATCTTGAAAGAACTCGGTCTGTATCCTGAACTCCCAATCATCAAGAAGATGGCCTTTATCTGCATGTATTTATTTACTGAAACTATTTCTATAATTCTTGTCTGAACACTATTTGTTTATTTGATTATATCCTGCCTTTATTATTATTACAAGTAAATCAAGGCGGTGAGGATATCTAATGCTCCTTCCTCCTCCTATTTTCCCCACAATAACCCTATGAGGTGGGTAGGACTGAGAGAGAGAGAGAATGTGTGTGTCTGGCCCAGAATCACGTAACTGGCTTTCATGGATAAGGCAGGACCTGAACTCGCAGTTTCTTGCTTTCTAGCTGGTGCCTTAACCACTAGAGCAAACTTGCTCTCAATAATAATTCAAATAATTACTGAATTCAAAAAAACTGTAACATAAAACATAAAACATCCACGAAATCTATCAAAAGCACTTAAAACTTCTATTTTTTTTTTTAAAGGAGTACAGTAATATTGGGAAGAAACTCTTTCCTCCAGTGTCAAATAGGCCTCCGCAAACAGGGATTTGCCTTTCCTAAAGAAGGGGGGTAGTTCAGAATAAGAAGGCAGACCCTGACTTGAGGTTAAGGATTTGTTACAGCGGCTCAGATGTGATATAACTCAAGTGAACAGGTTAATGTACAGTTCAAGCAGTACATTAAAGCAGTGGTGAAATCCAAATTTTTTTACTACCGGTTCTGTGGGCGTGGCTTGGTGGGCATGGCTTGGTGGGCGTGGCAGGAGGATACTGCAAAATCCCCATTCCGTCCCCACTCCTGGGGGAAGGATATTGCAAAATCTCTATTCCCACCCCACTCTGGTGCCAGCCAAAGGTGGTATTTGCCAGTTCTCTGAAGTACTCAAAATTTCTGCTACTGGTTCTCCGAACTGCTCAAAATATCCACTACTGGTTCTCCAGAACCTGTCATAACCTGCTGGATTTCACCCCTGCATTGGTTTATGAGCACAGTTGGGGCCAGGATTTCTGTTTCAAAGTATGGCAGTTGTTAAGTGAGTCGTGCCCGATTTTACAACCTTTTTTTTTGCCATGGTTGTTAAGCCAATCAGTTGTTCAATGAATCACATGGTTGCTAAGTGAATCCAGTTTCCCCCATTGACTACTTATCAGAAGCCTTCACAAATGGGAAGGAAAGGTCACAAATGAGAACCACATTACCTTGGGACTCTGCAACCATCATAAATACATGCCAGTCACCAAGTTGCCCGAATTTTAATTTTGATCACATGACTGGCTGCAATAGTCATAAGTGCAAGGATTGGTCACAAGTCACTTTTCCCAATTGCATTGTAATGTGGAACGGTCACTAAACTACCTCTACATACAGTTATGTATACCTGTTCCCTGCAATACCATTACCTAAATTCAGGGGACAAGTCAAAATTTGGGAGAACTCCCAAGTATGAAATCAAACTTTCATTATTGAAGTGCATAAAAATCAAGCAAAGAGTGTGCATCTTTTCTTTTCTTTTTTCTGTTTCTCGAATCCTTGTTATTAAATTATTTCAGATTAAGACTGCTTAAACCTGAGGGTTTGTTTTTTTTAAACCCTGGCCTGGACCCCACAGAATTAATTCTTGATCAGAAGAGTACAACCTGCTTCCTTTTAAATTTTCTGAACTCTTTCCCTTCTTCCCACAGTCAGCCAAGTCTCTCACTTCCTCCCTTTGCTGTTTCAACCTTGGAATTAGAGTGACAGTTGCAACAGAGCCCATTGAGAGAGATACTTCTGCCTTATGAAATCAATGGGAAAACTCCACATTAACGTCAGTCTTGGTGTGACTTTCTAAAAAGAACTGTAAGAAGAATGTAACGAAATGTTGTGACCGAGGTGAAGCAAAGCAGGCCGTTTCTTTCCCACACTCGAGACTGTGGAACAGATATATTCTCATGAACTTAATCTCTTAGCTCAGGGGTCCCCAACCTTTTGGACCTCAGGGACCACTAAATTCATGATTTTAAATCCCGTGGACCACTAATATGATCTGCCTAATGACTGGCTGGGTGGGCATGGCTAGGTGGTCATGTGACTGGGTGGGCATGGCCAACTTGATGTCACTCACATTGAGGGGCACCTTGCTGACCTCTACTCGCCCCTTCCCTCCCAGCCACTCCTCCCCTGCCCGCTCCGGCTCCTTAGGGCCCCAACAGGAAGCAGTTGTTGGAGCTAAGCAGCCACCATGAGAAAGAGTTGTCAAAATAGCTGGTTCAGTTCAAATTGGATCTGACTGAGAAGGAGGCTCAGCAGAAGCACTTCACTGAGGACTACGAGCATAGGCTTTCCAAGCAGAGGGAAGACCTGCGGGAGTGCAAGGCAAGGTACCAGTGCCTGGAGGCTCAGCGGACTGAGATGGTCAGCCAGTTCCAGGCCATGATGCTGTCCCACTGAAACAAGGCCCTCCAGCTCTTTGCCACCAGCAGCACTTCCCTCCAGCCTTCTCCCAAAGCCCCGCACCAGGAGGCTGAAGCAGACCCCAAGTCAGAATTTCTGTCCCCCTCTAACCTACACAAAAAGACTTCCCGAAGACTTCCCTGAATCCCCTGATTCAGTGCAATATAAAAAATGCAAATAATTTTTCTGCAGACTACCAAAATTTTCTCGCAGACCACCAGTGGTTCACGGACCACCAGTTGGTGATCACTGTCTTAGCCAGCATGCACACTAGACTTAAGCTTTGTTTCCTCAGGACCCATGTTTCAAACTGAGGACTTTGCTTTGGGGTAGCCAAATCAAGGTAATGCATCCTGAAACATCCAGAAAATCCTGCATTGCTTTCATCTTCCTTTTCAGTTAGGCCTTTGGTAGGAGCAAGGTACTGTAGGTTAGGATTTGCAATTTTAAGAGCACATGGTGAGAACCTTCACAAAATGGATGCCATGAAAGGCATGCTCACATTCATGGAAAGATGGCCACTGACCCAGACTGGCTCCAGACATTTTGGTGCCCTGGCAAAGTCATATCCGGGCATCCCCTAGGACCGTGATGGCGAACCTATGGCATGCGTGCCACAGGTGGTACACATAGCCATATCAGTGGGCACACCAGCTGAGCTCTGGCGTTCATGTGCGCGCTGGCCAGCTAATTTTCGGGCCTTCTGGGCCCACCAGAAGTAGGGAAACAGGCTGTTTCCTGCCTCCAGAGGGGCTGGGGGTGGGTGGGAAAGGCCCGTTTTTCTTTCTTACCTGGCTCCAGATCCTCTCTATGAGTCTAGGGAGGGCAAAAACAGCCTTTCTCACTCCCTCGGAGGCCCTCCAAAGGCCTGAAATGGCCCATTTCCCAACTCCCGGTGGGATAGGAAGTGACTTTTTTTGCTATCCCCAGCCTCCAGAGACTCCTAGAGAGGCTGGGGACAGCAAAAAACGTCACTTCCTGTCCCACCGGGAGTTGGGAAATGGGTCGTTTCAGGCCTTTGGAGGGCCTCCGAGGGAGTGAGAAAGGCTGTTTTCGCCCTTCCCAGATAAATAGAGAGGATCTGGAACCAGGTAAGAAAGAAAAACAGGCCTACCAGGCCATCGCATGCCAGGAGTGGGGGGGGGGAATTATCGGTGTGGGCACACATGCGCGCTACCCTCTCCCGCCCCCCCCTCTCCTGGCATGCAATGGCAAAAAGGTTAGCCATCACTGCCCTAGAATTTGGCTCAATTTCTGATTTTGCTAGGAATTCTAGGAAGGTGACTACTTGTTTCTTTTTTCTTTTTCTTTTTGAAGATTTTAAACTTTACGCTTACAATTTTCAGTCCTAGACTTTTTTTTTCTCAGACATTTTCACCATATTTACTTTGAATCACAGTAAATAAATGTAATTACAGCAGCACCCGTTGTCATATGACAACAATTCTGCAAAATGACATTTATATATTACATTCTGCACTGATACATAGCATGTGCCATTACTCTTTTTCAGGTAACTTTGATAAACTGATGCGTATGTGACTCACTCGCTCAGTAGCTTCCTATCAGTCGTTTGTTTTGCTTCAGTAGTATTATCAGCTTCCTGGGGTCCTTAGCTGTAATAATAATTTCTTTTTTGTTAGATCAGTTTTCCAGAAGGAAACTAGATAGTTCTTCCAATGTGCTTTCTAGCAACCTTGTGAAATGCTTATAGGGCTCAGAAACATTGCTAGCAGCATCCAGCAGTCAAAGGCTCCAAGCACTACTAATTAAAAGGCATGATGTAGCATTCCCTTTTTTTCACATTGAGAAAGAAAAGAAAACAGAAAGGCTACTTGAAGAGAGAAAACAGAAGGGTCACAGTTCTAGAATCAGCCTAAAAAGTAGAGCAACAAATTGGACCTTGTGAGATTTGGAAACATAGTCATAGAAGGTATCTGTAACTTGGAGAAGGGATACTGAAGGAGAGAACTGATAATTGTCTCCTGGTAGCCGAAAGGGTCTTAACCAGAAGACAGAGCAAGATGCTCTCAGATGCACTAGAGATCAGAACTAATCCTAGTGGATGATAATGGCAGGTAGATATTAGATAATATATATAAACATGAATTGAATACATAAAATGAATACAGTTAAAGGGAATATTAGGACAGGGACGATAGGCATGCTGGGGCTCTTATGCACGCCCCTTACAGACCTCTTAGGAATGGGGTGAGGTCAACAGTAGCCAGTCTAAGGTTAAAATTTTGGGGGTTTTAGGATGAAACCACAGAGTCAGGTAGTGCATTCCAGGCATTGACCACTTTGTTGCTCAAGTCATATTTGCTGCAATCAAGTTTGGAGCGGTTCACTTTAAGTTTGTATCTATTGTGTGCTCATGTATTGTTGTAGTTGAAGCTGAAGTAGTCATTGACAGGTAGGACATTGTAGCAGATGATTTTATGTGCTACGCTTAGGTTATACCAAAGGCGGCGTAGTTCTAAATTTTCTAAGCTCAAAATTTCAAGTCTGGTGGCATAAGGTATTTTGTTGCGAGCAGAGGAGTGGAGGATTCTTCTTGTGAAATATTTCTGGAATATTAGAAGAAAGTTCCTAACAGCAAGAGCTAGTTGACAGAGATTATTCTGAAATCTGGTGGGCTCTTGTTTGGTTGAGCTATTAAATCAGCATTTGAAAGAGCCATTTGTTAGGGATCTCTAGAATTGCTTCCACCAATGTTATGTACATACCTTTCACAGAGCAGGAGCTGGACTACAATAGACAATCTGCAGGATTTAAACTTCTTCAGCTCCTCAGTTACATTTAGATTGCAAAACGGATGTCAGAGTTCTTATTGGAGTTCTGCTTGCTGCACTGGATGAAAACATATGTAGACACTTTAGAAAAGCCATTTTATTTCCACGCATTGGATTTTAATCATCCTGGGATTCCATTCTTTCACTATAGGCTATTTAATTAGATCTTGATGGACCCCTGGGTATATGGGTATGCAATTTGTAAAGGTTTTCCTTTCATACCAGTTTAATGTCAGTATAAATCTATTGTTTTCCATGGCGTCATACCTAACTTGTAGCAGGGCAGATAAGAGAAAAAAAATATATTCAGGTTCTTTAATGTTCTTCCAACATTGGTTTTTGGAATAACTAAGTAAATGATTCCCTGTTTATGTAATTAGTCTAATTATATCAAATTACATAATTGGTACAATTATTTGAGATCACATAACCTCCATGTATAATACACTATAGCAGAAAACCTAATACTTGCCAAACAAGCATGTATCCTGTGATCTGCCTACAATCCCCTCCACCTGCAGAAAATCTCAGCTGAATTTTATGTAACCTTTATAAAATAGATGTTGCTGGTTGAATTCTGGGATTTCAGACGTTGTCCTGGTTGTTTTCTCTTACAAAAACCCTGAGAATGTCGATCTTTGTGTTGTTCAACCTATTATCTAGGAGCTTATTGATTATTTCTAAGGAAATGAGTCACAGTAGGTTGTGGAGCCGAGGAAGTAGAAAAGTAGAGCAAGTTTGGGAGGCTAAATTTACAATGTCTGAAAAGCACAGATGCATAGTACAAAATATGCTGGCTTTATATTAAGTGGATTGCTTTGGCTTTCAGACAAGTATTCTGGGAATTACAGTTTAGCAAGAGTGTTGTTGACCATGCTTCTGGGGCATTACAAAAATGCTTCTTTAAAAACTTGGTCCTTTCCAGACAAATTCTGTGGGTGCCCTCGAGATATATGGTAACTTCTAAAAATCAACTCTGACTGGGGGGTTTATGAAAAGGTAGCCCCAAAAGATCTGGAAAACACTGGGTTTGGGAATAATTGCCCTTAATAATAAGATGCTGGGTTCTCACATTTGTGCCAGTTGGAACAAACAAAATTTCAGTTCAACTTTCAAAACCAACGTAGACAATCTGTGTTCCTGGATTGCATAAAGTTCTCAGCATCTTTGATATATTGTCTGTCACAGGTGTTCAGAAAACCTCTTCTCCACTTGGCTTCCAATCTTGACGTGCTTCTTCTGCTACTTCCAACTTCTTCTTGATGCAGCAAACCCATTAACTGTAGAGCCTCTCAAATGCAAAAGTCAGAGATCCCAACAATAGTCTTCCTTCCTTCCTTCCTTCCTTCCTTCCTTCCTTCCTTCCTTCCTTCCTTCCTTCCTTCCTTCCTTCCTTCC
>WNWU01000006.1:2874997-2902225 GCA_012654045.1 Ptyas mucosa
TCCTTCCTTCCTTCCTTCCTTCCTTCCTTCCTTCCTTCCTTCCTTCCCTCCCTCCCTCCCTCCCTCCCTCCCTCCCTCTCTCTCTCTCTCCCTCCCTCCCTCCCTCCCTCCCCCCTCCTCCTCCCTCTCCCACTCTCTCTCTCTCTGTGCACAATATACATGCCTTCAAGTCTGTACTAATTCTTAGCAACTGCCTGGACAAGTCCCTGAAGTTTTCTTGGCAACAATTTCAGAAGTGGTTTGCCATTGCCTCCTTCCCAGGGTAGGGAGAAAATGACTGGCCCAAGGTCACCCAGCTGGCTTTATGCCTAAGGCAGGACTAGAATTACCAATCACCCTGTTTGTAGCCTGGTGTCTTTAACCATTCCATTGAAATGGCTCTCCGAAGTTATTGGGAATAACAAAATTTGCCATTTCCTGTAACGCTCCATACAGAAATGCTCAGTTTGGAAGCTAGAACACCTAATGTTTTGGCTTTTGCACTGAGAGTATTTTAGAATTGCTGGGGATATGGATGCTGAGCTATGGCCAGAAAAATCAGGCTGCAAGGTGGATAGTTAGGAAGCATAAATAACAGTCAACCTTCTGTTTGCAGCAGTTTTACAGATAAAGCTATCCTTTTGAAAATGCAGTCATATATGCATGTGTCTTCCTCCAACAGTGTAAAGCTTTCTCATCTCTATTGTGAAGCAGGGCTAACTCTGGTGGTATCTCAAAGCTGTTCAAGCTGAACTTTATTTAATTACCCAACTTGCTTCCAGTTCTCATTAGTCTGGAGACAAGATTCCTCTTGGACAAAGAATGATTATGAAAGCAGTTATTGTGGGTAGTGGATAAGCTCCTGAAAATAGCAGATTTTCAGCATTGTCTGTGGTATGTTCAATAGCCACTTTCCTATTGTAAACAATAGGAAGAAAGAGCAACCAGAATGAACTGTTTCCATTGACTCGTGTTAGCATCTCAAAGCTTTTAGGAGAAATGGCTCACAGGATTTGCTATAATTGCAGTACAAACAAGTACCATATCCTAGTATTGAGGGGAAAAAAGAGTATAATTTAACAAGGTGATGTAAGGGCTCATAAGTCACATCCAGGAGAGGCACAATAGCATGGATAGTTGTGGGAATGCAGTACATGCAGCATATTTTGATCTCAGCAAAGTTTTTAGCAGAGACTATCATGTTATGAGCATTAATGAAATGGTAAAATGTGAGCTAGGTTTGGTGGGCTCAAAATTGACGGAATGATTACATTCAGGGAATATCATAAATAGGTCCGTATCAGCTTGGAGAATCTTATTGAGAGGATTGTCACAGGGTTTTGCAGTGTTCAGCATTGCAATCTGTGTTTCTCAAACTTGACAACTTTAAGCTGTGTGAACTTCAACTCTCAGAATGCTGGTTGGGGAATTCTGGGAGTTGAGGTCCATACATCTTAAAAGTTGCCAAGGTTGAGAAACAGCTATTTAAATTAATCAACTGGAATGAAGGAAACGAGGGGAGGGTTATTAAATCTGCAGATGACTCAAAGCTAAGAGGAGTAACTAACTCTTTAGAAGAGAAAGAGAGGATTCAGAAAGATGTAGTCAGCCTTAAGCAAATCGTTTGGGAGACAAAAATGAAAGGCAGAACTGAAGGATAGAGAAGTCTTGCTTAGCAACAGTAATATGAAAAGGATCTGGGTGTTTAGTACATGAGCCAGCAATATGATGCACTTGTTAAAAGGGCAAATGTTGCTTTGGAATTTCAAGAATATAGAGTTCAGAATCAGATCCTGTAAAATAATTCTGCCGCGTTAAGTCCCCTTTTGAAGTACTGTGTCCAATTTTGAGTACCCCAAAGTATAAAAAAATATTTACAAAGTGGACAGGTTCATTGGAGGAGTGTGGTAAAATATCTGGAAGCCAAGTCCTACCTAAGATTTGGGTATATTTAGCTTACAGAGACAATTGAAGGAAGATATACTGTAGCAGCTTTCTAATATGTAATGCAGTGCTTCTCAACCTCAACAAATTTAAGATGTGTGGACTTCAACTTCCAGAATTCCCCATACAGCGGGCTGGCTACTGGGATTGAAAAACACTGATCTAATGGATTGCCATATAGAGGAAAGAGAAGTTTCTTCCAACCCTATGATTCACATGGTGAAAACAACAGTGTAATTCCAGGCTGTCCAACAGAAAGTGTAACTGAATAAAATGTGAATAAAGTCCAATGCTGAATAAAGTCCAACGTGAAATGTAATTAAAAAAAAATAAAAGAGCAGGAGAATGGCTCTTGAGTTAGTTCCTTAAAATGAGATGCCGGCAAAGACATCGTGTGATTCATTCCGTATCTCTTCTGTTAGTAACTGATGATTCAACTGGTACCTTCCATGAGTTTCCAGGCAGTGGTATTTACTGTAGTTTATGCTGTTATGGAATGGGAATGAGCAATTAGCAAAATCAGCTATTTCTATGAGCTTTCATCACAAATCTTTGGGTATCTTAACTTTGTTTAAACTGATTTATGTTTGATATTAAAGATCAGAAAATATTTGAAATTTCAAGGCCCTTTAAAATAAGGTCTGATTCAAAGGGGAATATAGTTTAGAAATCTCATTAGATTTAACAATCTTCCAAATGGAAGCATGAGGTAGGTTCTTCTCACATAATTAGCTGAACATGTGACAGTATCATTGCTATTTATTTAAGAGTTGAAGAGCTTCTTGGATGAGAAGTGAAACGTCTTCAAAGGAAAACAAGAAAGTCCAGTTGCCTCTTGTAAAAGCACCTTTCAGATTTTTAAGAGTTGTTCATCTAAATTCTAGTTATAAGAAAAACAAATCTATAGAGAAATCTATAGAGTAATATTCAGTTTTTGATCTGCTCTTGATGTTAATAGTTCCAAGTCCAGAACGTTACTGCAAGGGCAAGAACTAGAACATGCATGATATTAAAAACTTATACCAGAAATCCATTTTGCCTGATTTAACTTACTAACAGATTCCCTGCAAGTGTAATTTGTCTGTTAATAAAAAATTGGTCTTCAGCTTTTTTTTCTTAACCAACTTAAAAGGCTTCAGGAAGAGTGCTATATTTAGGTATTATAATATTGCTAGGTAGACATTTTCATAACCTCTAATTATAAACACCCCCTCCCCCCCACAAATTGTGTAGTAAGCTGGATAAATACATAATTAGAGGGTGTTTCAACATGTATTATACCTCATGATACTTCTCTATCAGCTCTTTTTCACCTTTCCAAACTGAATTTATTTCATTTTGGCAAATGAGTTTTAATCAAATGTGCTGAAGGATTTAGCAAAAGATCACTTCATTTTCAGTGAGGAGTCAGGTGTGGCTGTAGTACTACATGTCTTACTAACAAGGAAATGTTCATTTCAACATTGGCCGTTAAATTGTGGCTTTAACTGCACAATCCTCCTTTAACTTTTGATGCGATTTTGAGGAAATTGGAAGCCATTTCAGTTAACTGTTGTTTATTGTCATGTATTGAAGCACAGTTAATCTTAACTAGTTTGAAAGGTGGGGTAGATAATGATTTTCAGTTTAGGTGCCATAACTATCAAAAATGAATGGGGACCACAGGTAGAAAATGTGTCTTTCAGTGAATCTGGCATCATCATACAAGCTAGATCACATATGCCTGAGTTTGTGAGGTAAAAGCTCCCAGTGTACAAGGCAAGATTTGTAAGTGCCTTGATGACCTCATTTCTATTCAAATGTTGGGAAAGCTTTGATCATTTCTAAATCAATTCTGTGCAAGTTCCAACATCTCCAGCTTTTCTTGGATATCTGCCCAGAGAACTGTCTTCATTGGGTAAACTGAAAAGAAAACAAATTTCTATTGGGAATTTTGAATGTGACTGATGAATACAGATAATAATTTATCAGATGGTAACTCAGTCATCTGAATTGTCCTGCCAAGTGGGGAAAAAAATCTTTCCACAGTTCTTCATCAGTTAGAGAATCAAGTAGTGGAGAGCTAATTTCCCCCTCTTAAGTATGTGGTACACAATAAAGATTAGGACATTTACGGTATTTATTATTATTAGATTAGATTTTTATCCTGCCTTTATTACTTTAGAAGTAGCTCAACTATCTCTTATTATGCTATACATACGTAATACTCCTTCTTCTTCCACTTTTACCCGACAACGACACAGTAAGGCGGGTTGATCTGCGAGAGAGTGACTGGTCCAAAGTCACCCAGTCAGCTTTCACACCTAAGATGGGACTAGAATTCACAGCCTCCTGGTTTCTAGGCTAACATGAGAATGATACAAAGATCCGTGCTTCATTATGAAAACAAACTGCTTGAATTATTATTTTTTTAATAAAGCCTCATTTGACGTGACATTTCAGTCCAGTGTTCCATTTATAATTTTCACTAGCTTTTCCATTTATGTGAGGTTTATGGCAAATAGCTAGTCGAGTAAAGGGTACCACCTAATTAAAATGGTGGATCCAGTGTGTGGAGGGCATGGGAGCAGAAGAGGCAGACTTGCAATGGCAGACTTGCTCTTAAACTGGATTTCTCTTCTGGGACAAGAATTTCTTGGACATACGTAGAATCCTCTCCATTGACTGATTGTATGGATTTGTGAATGATCCTGGGAACTCTCCAATTTCTTAAAATGGTTTCAAGGCTGAAATTCCCTTTCCTTACGCTTCACAAACTGGTAAAGGGTCCTACTGCAAGTTGAGTGGTATTTTTATTGTTTTTTTCTCTCCTCACCGTCAACCGGCTTCATTGAAATTAGCTTCCTGACTGTATTCCATCTAAGGGGCGATACAAAGAAAAGCTGAAAATCAGCACGTTATAAATTAAGAATTGTCAAGCAAGCCATTCAGAAATCAGCTGCAGGTTTTCTTCCTTTCAGTGAAGCTTGCACAGACTAATCTTGCTGGTTGTTGCCTGTCATGTTTAGAAAGAATCAACATATTTTGAAGATACTATACCTTCCTTGACTGCAGGTATTCATTGCTACTTGAAGGACAATTGGGTTAATTGAGGGCAGGACATTAGTCCAGAGATTTAAGCTTATCTCTGAACTCCCTGAACTTTATAGGTTTATGTCTGATTCTCAACAGACTCACAGGGTGCTTTTTTTGGTGGATTAGCTGGACCTACCTGGAAACAATCCCATCCCTGGTACCAACTGGAGAACACAAAGCTTTTCTTTTCTTTTCCCATATGCTTGTAATTCCCCTTATCTCCTTGCTTCTACTAAACCAAATAGCTCTGAAACAGGAATTATCACTGGGTACATGTCAAGATGGGTGGAGAGCGAACACTTGTCCAAGGGGATTTGAAAGGCTCACAAGCATGTCATAAACTGACTTTGAAAAATACATCCCTCTGCAGTGGGATGGTTTATGTCATATTTTTTTTTCTAGGCTTCCATTATTTTATCTGGGGAATTAGTTTTAAAACAGGAATGTACACAGGCCAGCACTAATGAGACAATGAACTTACATGACCTAATGTCTTATCCGTCTTAAGACCTGACTTTCTGTATCAGTATCCAACACTTAGAGCACATTGAATCCATACTGGCACAAGAGTACAATTTGTTCTCTCGTCCCGGTAGGGTCCTTGCATTATTATCTTTTCTCACCAGCACATTATTTTACTGTGTTCATAGTGGGGTTCTTTTCTTAGCCCTCTGCAAGCATTTCAAAATGGTGTTCCTGCTCCCTATTTGAAATGATGCAGTCCAGGACAATTTAATCATTTGATTTTACTAAACATTGAAACTTGGTTCAATAGAACCAAGTTTAATTCAATCTATAGTTTTTCAGAACCCTTAGCACAGGGGTTCTGGGAAAAAGAAACTTCAGTTGCAAGAATTTACCAAGTGACTTAAGCACAGCAGAGTCAAAGGTAATGGTTTCCAAAATATTCAGTTAATTCAGCTCATATTGCAATATTGACTTACTGTGAACCACATAGTGGTCTAGGTAGTGTGAATTGTGGCTTAATGTGTAGATGCAATTATTTTTTCTTTGCTTGTGCATCATAGTATATTTGTTCGTGGAGTTTTACAGCAGAAAGTGATTGGATTTGTACACTAGTTTAAGTCATGCTTGTTTTACTATGGCTTAGTGTAGAAACCACAACTGGCTAGTGACATTGCTATGCATTTCATTATTATGTAGAAACAATAACTTGAGGATGGAATGAGATGCCTGTTTACTTTTCAGGTGAAACTCAAACTTTGCTCTTTCTTCTCAGTGGATGGAAATGTAAAGTTAGGCTATTGTAATAAACTGATTTGAACCTGAACAGAACTCCCTCTGAACTGGGAAAAGCAGATGTGAAGTTGAAGTCCAAATCCACCAAGGGTTCTGCTGACCTTAGATTTTGGATGAAAAAAAAATTGTCAATAGAAGTGCTTGGCATCTTAGTTGGAACCTGTCCATTGAATTGCCTCTCCCAGCTCCACCACAAACAGCAATAGAGCCTGGTGGCGCAGCAGACTAAAGTAGTGTGATTAACATTCAGCTGCCTGCAATTACTGCAAGTTCACCAGGCTCAAGGTTGACTCAGCCTTCCATCCTTTCTAAGGTAGGTAAAATGAGGACCCAGATTGTGGGGGCAATAAGCTGACTTTGTATAAATATACAAAAGTATGAAGGCTATTGCCTAACGCGTTGTAAGCTGCCCTGAGTCTCTGGAGAAGGGTGGCATATAAATCAAATTAAAAAAAATATATACCCTGGGGCAAATATCTCTGCCACCACCACCGCCATCATCAATATCTAACCTTTCCTTTGGCTGCTTTAAATTTTTGTGGTAGCAGAGATTTGGAAAAATTTATTCGAGCCCATCTAACCAGAAAAAATTAGAGAGGCCAAAAGAAATTGAAGCATACAACCTTACTTTTCCAACTTACTGGTCTGTGGTTCTAGAACACAAACTCTACATAGATACCACTCTCCAGTTTTATCTCAATCCTTTCAGCCTAATTACTGAAAAATAGTGATTGATTCAAAGTTACCTAGTAAGCTTCAAGGCTAAATGGAAATTTGAATCAGAGTCTGCCCAGTCATTATCAACTTTTTAGAAATGTCAAATAGGCTTCCTTTTAATGGTAGTAATTGACACATGGGTAAATATTAGTCAAGATAATAATTGATAGTTGCTAATAAATGCATGACTGTAAAGTTCTAGAACCATAATATCTGACTGAGTCTAGTCTAATCTAAAATGAGATGATCCTCTTTTTCCTTCCTATTAAGAGCATTCTTGGAGAGTCATATTTGACAACAATCTTGATATTGAAACAACGCGACTTTTTTCATCCGCCCCCCCCCCTTTTAAAAAAACTTGGAGTTTAACCAGTATAGAAACGGTTCCTTGAAAGACTATTAGCAAAATGCTCTAAAGAGAACTACGTAAGTAGCCAAATAATGTTGGTTGTCTCTGAGCAATACTCAGAGAATTGCTTTGCAATTCAAAGCAATACTTTGAATTGCTTCCTTTTAAATAAAACTTTTAGAACAGCCTAAAATCAGCTTTAAACGCTGCGTATGTCCACAAATCGTGTTATCTTTGAAAAGTATTGATGAATACATAAAGTTATTTGAAAAGTTTGTAGACTACCTTTAACATATTCCCTTTCAGAAGTGACCAATATCCACTGCTGCAGTTCATAAAATAAACAATCTCTTGTTATCTCTCTCTCTCTCTCTCTTTCTCTCTTTTTTCTTGTAAGGAAGAGGACAACTTGAATTACAGCAAAATTTCTCCTTAAAGTTCCTTTAATCTTTCTAACCCTCATTAAAAGAATTTCTTCAGACTGTATCTCCAGATTTTTATTGGGTTTGCATTGTGAGTGGTTGACTGGTTCCCTCTTCCCCATTTCTGAAGCTGCTTTCAATCGGTTCGTTGGCTGCCCGGTGAATCTGTTCCCTTCTCTTCTCTGTTGGTAGAATTACTTTATCATTCCAAATGTCTGCTTGAAGACATTTTTAACATGTACTAAGTGGATGGTAAAACATCCCTTACAGATGAGCTTTCATTAACTCATTTCTTTTGCCCTAAGGGTAGCGATATTTTAGACTGAAAGGACTTTTTTTAAAAAAAAAATAGTCATTTGAGTTATATGAGACGTGCTGAAGGTTCACTTCACTGACAATGTTCACTGACAAATACAGGTTTTCTAAGTGCTGGGTTCTATAGAGATAAGTCCTGGTCTTGGCCCCAATTCAGAGGGGCACTGAAGATTATGAGCAAGTACGGTACTTTTGCCACTTCTCCCATATGATGCTCATTGTTTGGGAGATTAGAATGACCCAACAGTGTTATTATTATTATCATGCCATGAACTTGGAGAGCAAGACTAAGTACACCTTCAGAAGAGGTCAAATTTAGGGGGTAAACTGAACTGCAGTTTTATCCAACCTATAATTTATTTATTTATTTATTGGTTCAATTTATATGCCGCCCTTCTCCGGAGACTCAGGGCGGCTTACAATATGTTAAGCAATAGCCTTCATACTTTTGTATATACCTGCTTAGTAGGACTTTTGGCCTCCCCCAAGCAGTGTTCTTTTTTTTATACAAAGTCAGTTTATTGCCCCCACAATCCGGGTCCTCATTTTACCTACCTCAAAAGGATGGAAGGCTGAGTCAACCTTGAGCCTGGTGAGATTTGAACTTGCAGTAATTGCAGATAGCTGGTGTTACTTAACAGCACTTTAGTTTTCTGCGCCACCAAGGCTATTACTATTAATAATAACAGTAACAGAGTTGGAAGGGACCTTGGAGGGCCAACCCCCTGCTCATGCAGGAGACCTCTACTAGGGATTCGAACCGCCGAACTGCCAACCTTTCTGATCGACAAGCTCAGCATCTTAGCACTGAGCCACCTAGCCAGGCACTGAGCCACCTAGAAAGAAACCTCAAAACAATATTGCACTTTAATAGGTTATTAAAGATATTATAAAGATGGGAAATAAATGGATGAGCTGTGCTTCAAAAATAATTCAGAAAATACATCTGAATATACATAACCTAATCAGCCTTTCATCTGCATATTCATCAAATGTCAAGTTTCACCCCATTATGTAGAAATGCTTCTTTTAAATTAGGTCTGCCAGGGGGTGTAATGAAGAATATTACCCATAAAATTACCTGGATTTATTCTTGAATTGGAAAGAAACACGCATATCTAAGGAATTGTCGCATACGGTCTAAGAAGTAGATTTCATGAATAAAATATGTACAGTATTGGAAAATCATTCCGTCATCATTACAAATAGTTTTCACTGTTTTGATAAAGGGGCCTAACCTTCTTACCTTTATGATTTTTTTAAAAAAATGAACAGAAAATGAAGGTATTTGTTGCTTCCAAAAACAAGAAGTTTTACATTAACTTTTAACAATAAATTGTTGGAATAACAGCTAATGTACTTAAATGGAGAATACATTGCAACATAAATGTGGCTGCCCCTTGTTGATAGCTATTTGCGCCCAGATAGAATATTGCTTGCATTGTTATCTTTGTGTTGTCTTTTCTGCTGCTTTTGTTTAGACTGTCATTCACCCCTTCCTTTCCAGACAATACAGGAGAGACACTCTTTAGGTGTAAATAAGTAATAATCATAACTGCTGGTAGACTAACCAGTCATCCGTTCTCATAAGCACCGTAGAGTTGGCAGCTGTTCCTTTGGAAGGAATCTGGCTAATATTGATAGGCTCCATAATGGGGGGAAAAGAATGTGCCTTATCTCTCTTTTGACCTTGCTGCTACAGTCCATCACCACTGGCCCCCTCCTCCCATTTAAGGATTCAAGATAGTATGAATATCATAGTTGGGTGAAGATGCTCAAGTGGTTGCAAACTGTTTATTTTCACCAAATGTAGGATGGAGTGTTGCCCCCATAGCAGACTTCCCTCCGCCCAAATATGAAATTACCTTTTTTTTTGTTGTTCAAGAAGGAAAAAGCTTCAACAGATATCTGAATGCATGGCGAGAAAAGTTATAAAGTTCTAAGCTGTACCTGCAAACATTTGGCAAATTAATGTTTTCCTTCTTGTAGGCCTTCCATCGG
This sequence comes from Ptyas mucosa, assembly GCA_012654045.1. Taxonomy (NCBI): domain Eukaryota; kingdom Metazoa; phylum Chordata; class Lepidosauria; order Squamata; family Colubridae; genus Ptyas; species Ptyas mucosa. The sequence goes on from WNWU01000006.1 coordinate 2,885,060, forward strand.
AAGCATGTTTAGGTCTCTTGTAAAGACTGAAGGAGATTCACAGTCGTACGGCCTGCTGAAGTCTCTGTCTTTAGAACTTTTCTCACCCTGCATTCAGATATCTGTGGAAGAATCTTCCTTTTTGTAGGCCTTCCATCTGAAGACCTAAAGCTAATACTTTGAAATATCAATGACTGTTACATTGGCGTAGTTTGATTGGTTTCTACCAGTGGTGGGATTCAGCCAGTTTGCACCACTTTGGGAGAACCGGTTGTTAATTTTCTGAGCAGTTTGGCAAACTGGTTATTGGAAGAAATCATTAGGGCAGAGAACCGGTTGTTAAATTACTTGAATCCCACCACTGGTTTCTATATAAAATGCTTTTGCATGGACATAACAGAACCTGCCAATTTTCTTTTTCTTTTCATGTTACTTCTGATATTGGATTGTTAGATACCTGACTTTAGTGAGTACAAGTTCCTATGGGAAAAAAAATTAGTGGCACTCAACTATGCATTCAAGTAGAAACAAATATATGATTTCCTTATGTAATATTTTGCTGCCAAAACACTACATTTTAATGACAAATTAGCATTGTTCCATATCTGTCCAATATACAAACCAATTATATAATGCAGTAGATTAATTTTTTCCTAAGTACATAGTTGCCTTATATTGCAATCTGTGGTGGTAATAATTTCTTAGATTGTATCTGATTAAATCCTATTTTAATTATGACTTGTAGCAGTTTTAAACATTTCATCCACAATATATAATCTGATATGAAAAAGAACCAGGGCAGGTTAAGATAAAACACATGGTTTGTTTGCAGAATATCCCAAGTTCAACTTTTGGTATCTCCTGAAATTATGAGCAAAACTTTTATCCTAAACCATAGATTACATACTATGTCTGGACTGCAGAACTCCAAATAACCAGTAGAAACTAACAAAGGAATACAGAAAATTCTAGCTCTTTGCTGCCAACTAATGACCATATAGAAATTTGCACCTTGCATATGTTATACCTAATCATAGAGAACTACTGAAAGTCAATTTTAACAGTATTGTGAGATTTGGTAAAACAGAAAACAGGTCTCTTCTTCTTCTTCTTCTTCTTCTTCTTCTTCTTCTTCTTCTTCTTCTTCTTCTTCTTCTTCTTCTTCTTCTTCCTCTTCCTCTTCCTCTTCTTCTTCTTCTTCTTCTTCTTCTTCTTGCAAAATACTTAGGCTGCACTTAAGTATATTTGCATTGTTATGGTACATATGTTTGAACAGGTATTTATGTTTGAAGATTTTTAGGATCTTCTTGATGCTGTTGCTTCAGAGTTCCTTTGTGATGTAAGCTATCTGGTCTAGGTAACAGAAAGTTAGGTCAAAGATTAAAAGTACAGCATGGTGACCTCTACAGCTGGTACAGGATGACATAGTACTAGTGAAACACAGAGTATTTGTTCAACATATACTTTGGCAGGCCCTGCTGTTTCCTTAACAGGGAATTCTATTGACATGAGTAAACAGCAACCATTTTGGCCTTTGATTGATATCATGGGATTCTGTATTGACAATAAAGTCACAGATCAAACAACCAAAACATGGCCATATAGTTAAAACTTGGCTAATTTAGGAAAATTCTAAAAAAAAAAGGCATTGCATGTCCTACCGATCCTTCATGAATAATAGCTTGTTATGACACTGTTTTGTTGTCAATGGGGCAAAACTAGGTTTTTATAAAATGACTTCTTTATCCTTTTTACTAAAAGAAAACATCACTTGGATCCCATCAGAACAAGTGAAAAACCAGATTATTTAAACCTGCCACCACAAACAGGATCTAAAGATGATAGGTCTCCCTGAATGTGGTTTCTCTGCTTGCATTATGAAAGTTTTATATCATTTTGAAAGTGAATTACGGCATAGAGCAAAGCGATCTCCTCTCTAACCAAAGAGTGATATATGTAGGAAGTATGTGTAACATGCATTATACTTGCATGTTGTAATGTCTTTATACTTAACGACTCACATCCAGTGGTGGGTTGCCCCCGGTTTGGACTAGTTCTATAGAGCCGGTAGTAAAATTGGCGTGAGGCTCTGCCCACTGACTCCCGACATCATCAGAAAGCTTCTGCGCATGTGCAGAAGCGCGCGCACACGCTCAAGTGAAGCAAGCGTACACATGGGGCCCCATTGCAAACCGATAGTAAAGGTAAGTAGAACCCACCCTGCTCACATCTAATGCCTATAGAAATGTTTGGCTGCATACATATTAAACTTATTAAAGCTAACTAATCATGAATTAGATAACTTTAATAAGTTTACTTATAAGAACTATGGATTCCATTGATTGCTATAGAATAGCCAAGAAAAAAAGACTTGGGTCACACAAAAAGGCAAGTCTTTGTAGATTGATGTAGGTTTGATTCATAAAAAAATGTGCATTCTGCCATATGAGTGCCTTGCCATAATTTTTTTTTTAACTCCAAAGAGTTTTAAAGATTATAAATTTAGGGGATTTGGAGGCATAACTATGGGATTGATTGAATTTTATTAAGTTGGAGTTTTTAAATATTGAGATGTTGGAACCAAAGAGGTTTACTGAATAATCTTTATTAAATTGTTACAAAATGGATCTACAGGGGATAATAGAGGCAAATGAAGAAATAATTTTGATGCTCAAAAACATGCGTGAAACTATAAAGAACAATAAGGAGACAAGGAGATTGTCTAAAGACAAAGAAATGAGTGTAGAAGCCACTCAACAATTGGGGGGGGGGAGGGGGTGTAGATAAATATGATATTCAGAAAATAGATGAGAAATTAGAAGAAGCAGTGGAAGGAAAAAATCAAAACGAGACAGCAAGAAGATAAAGATAATGAAGAGAAAGGATTAATAAGTACAAATCAATCAGATAATTCCTTAAAAGCTTATAATAGAACAGAGTAAAAAAAGGGAAACTCTCTTCAAAAAAAGAGAAAGGTTTAGAGAAAAAAAAAGAAAAATCTCTTTTAAAAAAAGAAAGTTTTATTGATGCGGGTTCAAATAACACAGCAGAAAGAGACAAAGGGCAACCCGAAAGGAATGTTCAGTAGGTATAATAATATCAAAAAGAGTTATAAGGCTCCAAGAGAGAAATAAAAGGGTGATTAAAAAGTCAATAAATGATGGAACTCCAAAAAGGTTAAGAGATGATGGATAATGATAAAATATATTAATAAAAAGAAAAAATAGAAAATACAAATAGGGAAAATAGTAGCATACATATTAACAGATAATAGAATTTATTATAATTAAAAATAAGCTAACCTTTGTAGATGGAAGTTTAGGATTAGGATTGTATTATTAATATTAATAGTGTGTGAAAGTATACTGTGAACTTAAACTTTTAAGGATTAGAAATTGTGGGGATTTTGAGATATATTCCCAGGATTGATTAAATTTTGTTAATATTTGGCCTTATTAGTAGTCCTAGACATCTGGGATATTGAAATTATGGTGGAATAATGAATAATTTCCAAAATACTAAATATTAGTAACTTAGTAGCGGATAACAAATACACGTGCACAAAGAAATGTTATTTATGTTTAAATGAATTAATGGAAAAAAAATGATAGAGAGAGAATGGTACTGTTGATATTGGAAGATCAGGATTATGCATATTTATTTGTATTATTACTGTTAGCATTGTTTAAAAGAGATTTGATCCAGTCAATACACTGTCCACAAAATATGTATGGTGTGTATTATATTAAAAAAAATATGTATATATACCGTATATAAAAAAAGGAAGATCTTTGCCTGCATTGAGCTGCTTTGTCTTATGCCAGGTCATTGGTCAGACAGTATATGGCACCAGGGGATTTCAGAATTACTTTGATTATGCCCTGAGTGTCTGTTCAGAAAAGAAGACTAAAGCCAGGCATTGTAGAAAGGAGAGAGAAGGGGTGTCATAGAAGTATTACTGCTTTGCCTCAGCCTTCCAGTCTCCACAGAAGATTGATAGAGAGATCTGTGCCAGCCACCCTGGAGGAATGGACTGTTACTCAATTAGTAAACTCAGACGAGGGATGTAATTTTCTTGTCATTAGCCCACACTTTAAATTGTAATTGGTGCCAGCCTGAGCTGTTTTTAATATGTAATGCACTTTGCATGTATCTTCTATAATGAGAAGAGTGATTAAGAAAGTTAGAACAAATATTTCTCATGAAGTATGTAGGCTTTTTTTTTCCAAATTAACTTTCTGAAACAGTTTCAAAAACATTCTGAACCTCCTGGCCCTGTGCATAAGAATGAAACAGCGTTAGTTTAGCAATAGTCTCTCTCTCTCTCTCTTTCTCTGCCTATTCTCTGTCGGCATCACCAATGAATGAAGTATTTTGATTTCTATTGTTCAATTATGGTGCTTCAAAAATGAAAGGTAGCTAAAATTAGGAACTGGATGGCATATTGTGCACAGAGAACTATAGAATTAGATTATTATGGTGTGAAGAATTAATTAATTACACATTGGCACATCCCATGGCTCAGGAAAAAAAATCTCTCTTTTTTTTGGTCCTTTCCTTATTAATTAGTGCTGCTGCAGAGCTCTGATGAGCTGAAGCTGCAAACCTGGGCCCTTAAATTAAGCGGCCATTGCAAACTTCATGAATCTTAAATTTGTTGAGGACTAGGGGATTTTCTGGCATGACATCCAATCTCCACTGATGGTTGAAAAGACTGATGGGCAGTCTCTGCTATGGCCTGGACAATTAACAAACTCCACATGAAGTTGGGAAGCCACAAAAAAACAATTTCAGTTCTATCTTGGTCTACTGTACCATCTCCTGCTCATTTTGGGACCAGGCCAATGGTCTCCACATAGTGAGATTTGTGGGAGCCACCACATTTGGGACCTTCTGTTGCAAATCTCATGTCACTTCTGTCCCCAGTCTTTGGCTCCCAAACACACAAAATTCCCCTACGGTTTAAGTATAAGGAAGCATGTATGCGTATTCCATGGGAAGGAGGCTACTCTCAGACCAGCCATATGAATGCCCCACAGATTTGGTACCAAGTTCCAGGATAATGGTGGGCCACATTACCTTCTGCCAGAGCCAGAATTAGCAACCCCCTTTGGATCTCATCAACAAGTATCTGTGGAAGGAATTTATATTCATCTTTACTTGCACCTATTTGTCAAAAAGAAATTAGGCAAATTGATATTATGCAATGAGTACCGCCAGCTAAATATGATTATAGTCAGGAATTGCTACTCCCTGTTGTTAATCCCAGAATGTTTGAACTGCTTACAGAATGCCTGAGTGCACACCAAGCACAACTGTGAGAAGAGTATAACCTGGACAAATCTATGAAGGGAATAATAAATGGAAGACCATGTTCTATCTCTGTATGGCCATTTTGAGTGGTTGAGCCATTTGGCCTATTCAAAGATCTAATGGTGTTCCCGAATTCCATGAATAATATCTTGTCAACCCTCCCAGGTAAACCAGAGGGGAAACACAACAAGATGAACTAATTCTATTTTATTGTAAGGTTACACTAGCAGAATCTTACCAGTCTGAAAGTACAAATCTCCCACCTTTACTTTTAATGTGATCAGGGGTGGGTTCTATTTACCTTTACTACTGGTTCACAATGGGATCTTCTTACCCAAGAAGCTTCTGCACATGCGCAGATCGCTGATGACAACATCCAGGGTGGTGGGTGGGGCCTCCCACCGGTTTTACTACCGGTTCGCAAGAACCGGTCCAAACCAGGGGCAACCCACCACTGAACGTGATCCATTATGGTGGGCCTTTCCTAAGTTTCTTTCTTTGACCATTAACTGACTGTGGGCTTGCTGCCGCTCTTGTCTGATTACTTCCTAGGCAGCATCTCTTCTTCTTTTTCTCCAAGGTCATTCATTCATTCATTCATTCATTCATTCCATTCCATTCCATTCCATTCCATTCCATTCCATTCCATTCCATATCTTCAGGAATGTTCTTGATGTCATCATTTACTTGGTACATACACATCTAATTTATGTCTCCATAGAACACGAGAACATATATGCACTGTGCTGCAATACCTCTGCGAGAACTAGTCATTTGCAAATGGATGAAAATGCAATTCCAAGGAAACTACCGCTGATTCCTTATGTCATCACGTTTCTCCTGCTGACACTGCCATGGATTCAGCTATGGTGGAAGCATTCCAAACCTGGAAGCCTAAACCTTTAGCCATTTAAGGCTAAAGATGTTCAACATCTGCTTGTGTTTTGAAATGACTTTAAATGATTTATACCTGGCTTTGCACACCTCATAATGCTGCTGGCCCATCTCCTATTTTTGTCAGATAAGACTGTCCAAGACTTTCAAAATCCTGACCACTTTCTCTTGGAAATCATATGGATCAGAGGTGGTATTCAGCAGGTTCTGACCAGTTCTGGAGAACCGGTAGCGGAAATTTTGAGTAGTTCGGAGAATTGGCAAATACTACCTCTGACTGACGCCACCCCCATCTATTCTCTGCCTCCCGGGTCCCAGCTGATCAGGAGGAAATGGGGATTTTGCAGTATCCTTCTCCTGCCATGCCCACCAAGCCATGCTCACCAAGCCATGCCATGCCATGCCATGCCATGCCATGCCATGCCACACCCACCAAGCCACACTCACAGAACCGGTAGTAAAATTTTTTGAATCCCACCACTGATGTGATCACCTCACAGCCATTTGTCATTTGTTTTATCTCTGATATAATCATCAACACTGTTACACTAGGCAGATCAACACTCATTTATCTTGTTTCTAAATGTTAACTACTCACAGGATTTCACTCCAGCAGAACATAATTAAATCACATGGGAAAAGGTCCTTATGACCTTTGGTGCTTTGGTATGCTGTGGTATGCTGCGGAAGCTCATCAGCTGATTACTTTAGTTTCTTCAAGTTCCTACACCCAGCCTTTGAATAGATATAAATTCAAGTTGACATAAGTCAATATATACTGCCTTCTATGTAATGTGTAGCCAGGTGAAGAATATTCCCAGTAAACATCTATTGCCTCTGCCTACACCATGGGTGTCAAACTCAATCATGTCATGTGACGTATCATGACATATCATGACGTTTTTTGCCTTTGCAGAGTCAGGATGGGCATGGCTTATGTGTGACGCATCTGGCCCGTCTGGACATCCCTGGCCTACACTAATAAGGCTTTGGCCAATCATCTTCTTGGACTTCATTACAGATTTATCTAAATCCAAAAAAGCTATACAATCTTGACATTGTGTATAATAATTCATATTATGATGTATTAGAGTTTGCTGATAGCTTAAAAGATGATCCAGCATTTTACAAAACACCATCTTTGCATGGAATTTTAGATCATTTCTGGCTTCAGTCCACAGTTTATTGCCAGTTTCTGGCATTGCTTAAGAGCCTCAGTGTATGGATTCATCTCTGATCAGCACATCCTCTCTAGTTAGATAGTTAGACTGAACTAGTAAGATAGATTATGGAGGAGTACTTGAGTTGCTTGGTCAGTTTCCAGAATAACTACAGTAGATGGAGCTTCTGGCTTTTGCAGACTCCATCTATAACAACTTGCAGCATATCTCTACACCAATTTTTGCAGGAACTACAAGCAATTCATCAAATCCTTCAGGACCAGCTTCAGAAGGTCAAAGAAGCCAAGAAAAACTTTGTTGATTGACATTGCCAGATTGAAGCTCCCTTGGCATCAGGAGACTTGGTATGAATGTCTAGAAAGCAGCTGCAATACAACAGCTACAGAAAACGCTAGACCACTGATTTCTAGATCCATTTCATGAGAAGCTGTAGTCAACTTTGTGGTATACCAAATCAAGCTTCCATCTAGCATCAAAGTACACCTCATATTTCACCATTCCTTACTGGTCCCTGCTGCTCCCATGATCCTGCCCCATGCACCACTATACCTGCTCCACTTTGTCCAAAGTGACAAAGATGATACTTGATTAAAGGGGTTATGGACCAAAAAATGCACATGGGAAGACACAGCCCATGGACACGCTCCACAATTAGTGCAGTATTTTAATCACTGCTAACTCCAAAAGCCAAAATTTTTGGTCATGTGGCAACTGAATATCATATTAATCATATTAATAATATATCACACTGTGCCATTGAATGACCTCCCCTTGCAGTTTCTGGTAGATATTAAATAGAAGTGGAAAGAGAATCAAGCCTAACACTCTGCACATTAAAAAAAACCCTGTAGATAAAATTCTCCTGTCCCCCCCCCCATTACAAGTGGACCTGATATCAGAGGAAGGGGGAGAACAGCATAATACTATGTCCTCAGCCCCTCAATTCGCGGTTGAGAAGAAGCTCCTAACTCCCCTTAAAACTACAAGCTCCTCTTTTGGGCAGTAAATCAAATGCTATCTTCCTTCCTTCCTTCCTTCCTTCCTTCCTTCCTTCCTTCCTTCCTTTATTGGTTCGATTTATATGCCGCCCTTCTCTGGAGACTCAGGGAGGCTTACAATGCGTTAAGCAATAGCCTTCATACTTTTGTATATACCTGCTTAGTAGGGCTTTCGCCCCCCCCCCCCACAAGCGGTGTTCTTTTTTATACAAAGTCAGCTTATTGCCCCCACAATCCGGGTCCTCATTTTACCTACCTCGAAAGAATGGAAAGCTGAGTCAACTTTGAGCCTGGTGAGATTTGAACTCGCAGTAATTGCTGGCAGCTGGCAGCTAAGTGCTACTTAAGTGCTACTTAACAGTGCTTTAGTCCGCTGCTCCACCAAGGCTCCTATAGCTCAGGTCAAAATTCTGTGAATGAATCTAATATTATGATTTTACCAGTTTGTATCCTCTCCCAAATAAGTCTTTAACATTTCTGACATCCCTACCACAAATGTCACCTGTACTGATGCAAGACATGGCAATATCCAGATGTGCCGGTTCATGTAACCATTGCTCCTTTTATTAAGTAACAGATGTTTATGCTTTCAGAGTATGCTCTGAATATACCTCTCTGGGCATGTCCGGACACTTAACAAACTTTGTATTCTGTGATGTGCTTTGCACACATCAACAGTCATCATGGGGGAGTCTTCGCTTACTTGCATATCTGCAGTTAAACCTTTTACATTTGGGAGTGCAATGCTTTTAATCAGTTTTTATTATTCTTCAGAAAAGTTCAAAATAGGCATTGCTTGATATGTTTTTTTTTAAATTGCTTGCTGGAGGGATGGAAGGATACAGGTGTGTGTGTATGTGTTTGTGTGTGTGCTTCCAATTAAACTTTGCAAAAAATATGTGTATATCTATTTAAGCTTTGGAAAAGACAGAAAAGCAGGATGTAGGTTGAAATGTTCTTATTTCCTTCATTTAAGCGGGTGTGTGTGTGTGTGTGTGTGTGGATTTCATGAACTCAACCAATGCAAAATTTTAATTGTTTCAGATGCAATCAAAAAGGGGCTTACATTAAAATATAGGTTTTCAATAGAGTCAGGTGAAGGTTGTGTTAATTTTAAATTTGAGGCTAGCAAGCCACATTTCCTGATGGGATTAGGTATCATTTCATATACGGCAAATTCTAATTGTTTAGTTTGATGATACCACTAATTAAAACAACTAAAACACCCCTTTGTAAATTAGTGTGCACTGAAGCTACTTATGGTGCCGAATCACTGGAATATATAGAAGAATGATCTCTGAGCCCTACAAAAATGATTTTTTCCCTATATATTTGCCTGGTGTTGGCTATAATAAGACCCTCCAATGAAGGAAGGTAGTACCAAATTCAAAAAGCAATTGCTGTTATTTCTTCTTCCCAAAACAAATTTGCACCCGAAATAAAGCCTAAATAAAATTAGATGACAGGTGGGTGAAATAGTCGGGAAGTCATTCGGATCAGTTAAATGCAACCATTGATTGATTGATTGATTGATTGATTAATTAATTAAAGTTTTTTATTTTTCAAAACACAAACATTCCATCTTTCCTTATACAGTATGTAACCATACTTGAAGGATTTGGGTTTAAAACAAATTACACCCAATTTATACAGGTTTTTATTAAGTTAAGTGACATGGATGGTTCTGCTGACTAGTGCATATTTGAATAATTTGTTGTACCTCAAAGGCTTCCAGTGCCATTCCTAGACTAAATGAAGCTTTTGTTGTTTTGTAGCCAAGGTGTGATACACATTTTAAATAAAGTAAAATTGCTTTCAGGAATCTGAATTCAGTGTTTCAGGTGTCTGGGTGGGCAATCTTTCCAAATTTGAAGGGAACTTGGTTTTTATTGCTGTCAGTCCCTGCTGCTGGCAGGTGGGTTACTGTGTCACAAGAAATGGTTACATTCAAATACAGTGTTGAGATAACAATGGTCTTTTTCAGACTGTGGACTTTACGTTTCTCATGTGAAGTGGAGCAAAAAATTGGACAAAACAAAATACTGAAGAATAAATGGTGAGGTACAAAGTAAGTGTCCTACTGGGTCTTTTCTAAAGCTCCTTTTTGTAAATCAGTGAAATCCAAGGCTAAAGGGAAGAGACAGCCAAGCAAACAACCAAATTCATAAGAGCAAGGACACCGCAGATCAACCCTGCACTACAAATATTCTCTTCTATTGGAGGGGCATGTTCAGAGATGAAAAGATAAGGCAGAGAGCTAAATCGCAGAGGCTATTATATGGTAGAGAGAAAACAATCTTTTGCCAGAACCATTGATGGAACAGGACGAAGTGGTCGGTTCTAATCAATGCAGAGGAAATATGGATGGGATAGCAGAAAAAATAAGAAGGAACCCAGATCGGTATGGTGATTAAGGCATCAAGTTAAAACCAGAAGACCATGAGTTCTACCCTTGCTTTGGGCACAAAGCTGTCTGGGTGACCTTAGGCCAGCTCTTTTTTCTCAACCCCAGGAAGCAAGCAAGGGCAAACCACTCCTGAAAAACCTTGCCAAGAAAACTGCAGGGACTTGTCCAGGCAGTTGCCAGAAGTCAACACTAAAGACTCAAGGTTGACTCAGCCTTCCATCCTTTCAAGGTAGGTAAAATGAGGACCCGGATTGTGGGGGCAATAAGCTGACTTTGTATAAAAAAGAATACCGCTTAGGGGGGGCCCGAAAGCCCTACTAAGCAGGTATATACAAAAGTATGAAGGCTATTGCTTAACGCATTGTAAGCCGCCCTGAGTCTCTGGAGAAGGGCAGCATATAAATTGAACCAATAAACAAACAAACAAACAAACAAATAAATAAATAAAATAAAATAAATAAGACACACACACACACACACACACACACAAACCAGTGATGGGATTCAAATAATTTAACAACCGGTTCTCTGCCCTAATGATTTCTTCCAACAACCAGTTCACCAAATTGCTCAGAAAGTTAACAACCGGTTCTCCCGAAGTGGTGTGAACTGGCTGAATCCCACCACTGCACACAACCTATGAGAAGAGTTTATGAATGGCCCAATATAGCTTGGAAATTGATAGATGGCCTCTGACTTGAAGCCTTCAAAATGGGTTTTAAGTGGCTTTATAATATTTGTTGTACACCCTTGCTACAGATGTTAAATGCTGATGGGACTGGAGCTGAGATCAGTTCCTGGTTTGGTTAAAAAAAAATAGCTATACAATAACGTTTTATTTACCTATCAAAAATTGCCCTCTGAATCCTCATCAAGTCACTGCTACTTACCCCATAATAGAACAACAACAACAACAACAACAACAAATTTGCTGCAATATCAACAGATCTAAATAAAGGAACCTCAACAGATAATGTTGGAAAAAAACACTCTGTACAATAAATAGCGTTAAATGTTTGTTTTAAAATAGATCTGTTCAAAATAGTGAAGAGGGTCCCAGTGTGTTTTTCAATCCACTGCTTCCTTGTCTGTTTCCTGTCTGCAGTTGAATCAATTGGCTGGAGCAGATCCCTGTCTCATTTCAATGCGTAAGAAGGACACACTTCTAAATTCTATAACTCCATTCTAAAGTGTAACTCATGACTGCTCTCCAGCCTCTTTTTCCTTCTCATAGTATGACTCAAAGCCCTGAATCCCACGCAGTTCCCGGCAAGGGGAGCCTGCTGGGTAAGGGCTTGAACTTTAATCATACCTGTCCCAGGAACAAAGTGTAATCATGTTTTAGATGAGCTGGGACAAATGATTTGCTCAGGATAATAACCCGCTTATGTTGTGCTCCAGTCTTCTACTCTTTGATTGTTGTTGGACTGGGTCTAGCAACTGGAGATTTGGCAAAATTTTAACTGGTTGTGGAATGGATGAATATCTCGCAAGGCAGAAGGTGTGCTGTTTTAGTTCAGAAAACTCATCGTAGATACTAGTACTAATATGCTTCATTAAGATAAGAGGGAACAATAACTAGAATGATTTGGATTCCTGGCTCTTTCTTGAAAGCAGGTTTGGTCAGTCAATCAGTTAATATCATTCACATTAACTTCACTGATAGTTTTGGTACTTTGTTAAGCAAGTATCTCCATTTTATTGATGGACAAGTCTTAGATTTTTTTTTTTAAGCAGTTACAGCTATATTCCATTTTCTTCTGAGCATGCAAGACCACTGATATAGGGCTTCCACCTCTGATAATGTCTTCTGGTTATCTTTAAATTAACATCCCAATGATGTAAGCTTTCATTAGATTGGATGAGTTAATTCTCTGATCTAGAGTGTGATTTATATAATCCAGCATATTATAATTCTAATTCCTAGATAAGAGATATACATTTTCTGCTTATGGCCTTTGGGGGGAAATGTGCACTTATCATATAAGCATTAGACATTCTTTAAAACCAATAGAAAATCTGACACTGATTTCGGTGACATGTAATTTGCCACTGTTGCTTGCAATTCAGGTAATGATTACACTTTAGCTAAAATTCACAGCTTAAATTACTTTTTTTTTTTTGCACATTTGCTCATGTGCTTATTTCTCTTCCACTGAAAATTTAAAGTACTTCATCTTTGTGAGGTTGTATACCCAAAACTGATTTGAAGTACACCAATTTCTCCTGATATATAACAGATAACATGAATTAGATATGTATTTTTCTTAAACATAGACAATTCTGCCTGCTCTTTCCCTTATTCCTACTCAGAATAGCTGAAAGAAGTTTGTGGTGGTGCATGCTGAAACTAAACAATTTTCAATGTCTTATTATTAGGAAAAATATGATTGGGGAAAAAAGTCAGTTGAATGCTATTGTAAGATTATTATTCCTAATATTATCTGTCAACCTTACTTTAAAGTTATATTGCTATGTGTAGAAATAAAGGGCCCATTAACTACTCTTTTAGCAGATGAAATCTATGTTTTCTTTCAAAGAATTAAAATGAAGAGTTTGGAACTGAGTTTCTTGATATGTTAGTCACATTTGTCAAATGATGTACCATCAATGGAAGCTGATAGTGAAAGGGGGAAACATTGGTACAGCTAAATATGTGTTGAAGGGTATCATGGGGAAAAAAATTCTGCCAATGCCTGTTTATGGCATGGTTAGGTGCAAGAGGGCAAATAGTTGTGACAATTACAGACTAGCATCAGGGAGAATGCCTGAACCAGCCAACAGTGAAAAATACAAGGAAGTAAACAAGGAGGGTAAATGGCATGATTTGTACTGGATAAAGATCTAACTGGTACTCAGTGCACCATGGGGAAATAGTGCAGAGGCATAACAGCATAGATACCAATAAAGGAGAATAGATACCAATCAAGGAATGAAATGAAGGGTCCTTGGTACTCTCTGAGCTTAGTTATATTCTTGCAGACAATTCATTACCCAAACTAGGCAACATCATCAGTGCTAGTAGTCGTAGTGTTATTAGCACTGATGATGTTGCCTAGTTTGGGTAATGAAACATCTGCAAGAAAACAACCAAGCTCAGAGAGCACCAAGGACCGCTCAACAGCATAGATGATTAGCATTAGCAGAGTAGCTAAGGTGAAGGTGAAGTAAATAATCTTAGTTCTTAGTACTTGGATTGTAATTTTAGGATAGTTTTAGTATAGTTAGACCATGTATAATTGACAGACTGGATTTTATCATAGATTTTAGTTGTTATTTATTATTTTATACTAGCATTTTTAATTGTATATTTACTGAGTGTTTTTATTTGTTCTGGTCTCTGGTCTATGATTGTGATAAACTGAATTGAATTGATGGTCTTGCTCTGCTGATATTTGTATCAAGGCAGTCTTTAGAATTAGGCTCAATGTACAAAGACTTTGTATATCATTAGCCTCCTGATATACAAAGTAACTTGGGCTTCTGTACATATATAAACTGCCTGAATTATAGCTGTGGGAATTATGGACTCTTGGGAGTATAGGGACTGCTGGTACGGGGAAACTTCTCTGAAGCCTTGTTTGCAGACACAATAGCGTCTTCCATCTCTGCTAAACACACAAAGGCATGTGCTCCTCTTGGAGGAATAAGTAAATATTGACTTTCACTCTTATCTACTAAATTAAGAACTGATAAGAAATGAAATGTCCAAGGTGTAAACAGAAATATTCCAGTCTAGCACTGAGCCACTATTACAAAGATTGGTCCATGTTTAACATTTCTTATTCCTCCGTCTTAGAAATCTACTGTTTATACTCCCCGTAATTCTTTCAGAATGTGGCCTTCATATGTCTGGCTTTTAATCATTGCTAGAGTAGCCAGGGACAACTATGCACATGGCAAAACAAAACCGAAATCCATATTTTAATTAGGAATTAAAGTCTGGGTGTTTTATGATCTTATCATTTCGTAACTTCCTTTTTAGTTTTAACAAGGCAGTCCTAAGGCGATCTATTCAGAAGAAAGATCCATTGATTTAGTCAGTTCTAGTCATATAAGTATGAATGGTATTGTTGCATTAGAAAGGCCATGAAGTAAAATTAGGAAATTACAAAACCTTCAAAGATCTTCTTGGGAAGTGAATTTCCTCTAGCAATCATTCAACAGCATCGTCTGGGACTTTCCATGGTGCCAAGCCACAGCTTGCTTCCTGTTCCAATGACAAAGTTTTGTATAAACATGGAGGAAGATGAGATCCAGTTCAATAGAAAGTATAATGATGCCATTGACTGGTTTGTATGCATGTATGTGAATTTGTTCCCCATGATGCCAGATCAGATATAGTCTGAACAAGCAAAGCAAATCCCAAAACTCTATGCAGATATCCTCCTGAATTTTGTCTTCCTAAAACAATGGCATTTTCTCAGTCAAATCAGTAAGACAACAACAATATTTTAAGATGATGTTGTTTCTTTATTTCTTTGTTAGGTTTTATACCTTTCTGAGAGCTTTCATGGGCCTCTCCTTTCCTTTTATTCTAATTGCAACAACGCTGTGAGGTAAACTGTACTGTCCCTAGCCCTTCAAAGTAGATCAGATCAGGAAACAGATATGAGAAGAAATACTACAGTTCTATTTTATTACTATAGGTTATAATAGCAGAGACTTGAAAGCATGACAGAATGTCTTTTTCTCTTATGCTTATACCAAAGATAGGCAAGGCAACAAAATTTGAGTTTCTTTGTAATTTATTGCTTTTGCAAGATAATATAATGTTTTACTAATATTTGCTGCACCCCACAAAGACAGTAAGAGAGTTACTTGACCCAAAAAGTCACTCACTAAGTTTTCATAGTTGAAGGTGGATTTGGATCTGGGTTTCCCTTATCTTAACTATTACACAATGATAGAAATATAGATGGGTATAAAATATGAATGAATAAGATATGTTATCACCAGATTATTAACTTTAAAGCACTGCATTGCCCAATTTAAATAAAGTGAAATATATTTTGCTATCATTATTCTCAAGTTATGGTATCCATTAAATTTCCAGTTACCAACCAGGATAGAGAATGCAATCTTCCTCTTTTCCACTTTCTATATTTGTACTTTCCCCTCCCCTCCCCTGATCTTTACTAAGCTTTTAGAATAATATCCATTAAGAAACTTCAGCCCATTTTAATCTGCTTTTCCCATTAGTTTCCTCTTTCTATAGAATTCTCCTTAGAATTGCTCTGAGTTTGTTAAAAATCTGGTTTTTAAAGACCCGAATGAAAGATATTCTAAACATACAATATTAGTTCCTTCCCCATTTCTTTGGCTTCTGTTTCTTTTGAACATATTGTAGGCTTCAAGTGTTATATTTCAATCATGGAAATCATCTTCTCCCATCTATAATGTTTATTAAATTAATGTTTGTTTGTCTGCATTGGAACTTCAGACTCATTTATTTTTCATGTTTTGAACACATAGGGAAAGGCCATGGGCATTATAAGCCAACGTTCTTATAAAGCTTTTTCATTCAGCGTTTTGATAAACCCCAGTATAACAATGTTCCCACATCCTTCTTCCATATACAAAACTTTATCTGAACTCCTTTCTTCAGGATTTTCATCACTAACCATTACCAGATTCAGTTTCCAATGCATAGGATTAGGCTTGCAATGCTTCAGTTTGACCAGTTCTTGTGAAAGGCAGCTATTCTCATGTGAGCTGTCCATCATCCAATCCATTCAAATCATGGTCCCAGAAACCCAAACTCTCTCAACATGACTTGCATAGCCAATCAATCAGATTCAGCATTCTTCTTTCCCTTTGCAGACCTTTTCCAATGTACTGGAAGAATGGATGAGAATATCATGTAAGCCCTCGGGATCTTGAACTCACATCCTAAAGTTTCAAAGTCTGTGGGGATGTAGTTGGATCTGTTCTTTGCAGTATCATTTTTCTCCACACGGATGCGCAGGAAGGGATAATTGTCATTGGATTTATAAATCTTGGAATAAGTCTTGTCAGTGGATTGATTAGTCTTACATGCTGTTCTGTCATCTCTTATCCTTGCTTGGGGCACACAACACACTTCATATTTGTTTCAATTCCTCATAGTAGTGAGTCATCAGCTATCGCAAATTTTCTCTTTGTTTTCTGGCAGGGCAGAGTTGCACCTCTTCCCTTTGGGGGATTCAATATTATTTCTCTTATTTCACTATGTATTTTTCTATCCCCCAAAATCTCTTTCTTTTTCAGACTTCAAAATATGACTGTTAGCTTAGAAGAAAGTGTTGTTCATGACTCCTCTTTAAACTCACCCATCAGACTTTACTAACAAACCTCTTTTCTTTTCCTTCTTTCTTTCTTTCTTTCTTTCTTTCTTTCTTTCTTTCTTTCTTTC
>WNWU01000006.1:2902235-2943389 GCA_012654045.1 Ptyas mucosa
TTCTTTCTTTCTTTCTTTCTTTCTTTCTTTCTTTCTTTCTTTCTTTCTTTCTTTCTTCCTTCCTTCCTTCCTTCCTTCCTTCCTTCCTTCCTTCCTTCCTTCCTTCCTTCCTTCCTTCTTTCTTTCTTTCTTTGCTCACTCACTTACTTACTTACTTAATTATTTATTTATTTTATATTGCTGCCTATTCGCCCATGGTGACTCAAGGCGGCTTACAGAATATAAAACCTCATTTAAAACAATAAAACTAATAAAAAGAATCAAATAAATTAATATAATAAAATAAAATCACCCCCTACTCTCCGCCCCAGGCACAGCCGATCACATGAACTATTTAATGGGCTCCATCCCACTCTGGGATCCTCAGGCCCGCTGGCAGAACCAGGTCTTCAGAACCTTCCAGAAGAGTATTAGAGTGGGGGCCATTCTAATCTCTGGGGGAATGATGTTCCAGAGAGAACATCACTGTTTCTCAGTAATTTAAATAGAGCAGGCGTGTCAAACTCATGGCGTCACGGTGTCATCATGTGGCGTATTGGGACTTTTTTCCCCTTTGCTAAACTGGGCGTAGGCGTGGCCAGTGCGTGACGCATCCGGCCCGTGGCCTGCGAGTTTGACAGCCCTGAAGTAGAGAAACCCTATTAGGATCTTCATTCAGTTTTACCACTGAAAAAAATGGGCCTGTGGATTAAATTTAATCTCAAGGACCATGTGCTGCTTGAATGTTATCCCACATCACTATGAGTTCTATGGAGATTCAGGCATATATTATCCATTAATGAGAATTGAGTCATGAAAAGGAATCCCGGGATTTTAATTTTGGTTTTATCATTTGTTTCTAAATGGCTGTCTCCACGGCAATTCATGCTGAGCATGGTGACAGGTCTGAAGGATTTGATTTGTTAGTTACAGAAATAACCTTTCACCAGAGAAAGTTGCAAGCCATTGCTTCCTCTCCACTAACATTTCTTTGTCCGCTAGGCTCAGCAAGTCAGATTATTTTTGCAAAACAATGTTGAATCATTGGTTTGAAGATGATGAGCAACAATTGCAGAAGAGAGTTAAGAGTTTTGAACAAGCAAGGGGCAATCTTTTTACAGGTAGTCCTTGACTGACAACCATTCTTTTAATGACTGTTCAAAATTACAATGGCACTGAAAAAAGTGACTTATGACCATGTTCACACTTAATGACCATTGCAACATCCCCATGGTCATGTGATCAAAATTCAGAGACTTGGCAACGGGTTCATATTTATGATGGTTGCAGCATCCCGGGGACTTTTGCAACCTTCTGAAAAGCAAAGTCAAGGGGGAAGCCAAATTCACTTAACAACTGCAGTGATTCACTTAACAACGATGGCAAGAAAGGTTGTAAAATTGGGCAAAACTCACTTAACAAATGTCTCACTTAGCAACAGAAATTTTGGGCTCAACAATGGTCGCAAGTCAAAGGATTACCTGTAGTGGTAAGCACCATCTTCCCAAAGAAAATTAAGTCTTAATTCTGTCAAGGGATGAAATGCTTTCATTAAGCATGCTGCTGAATAAAAAAAGGAAGATAAAGTACTTAAAAAGACTTTGGACAATATAGAACAGTGATTGCTAATCTTTTCAACACCGAGTGCCCAAAGCACAATGTGCGTGTGGGCCCCGTGCATGTGCCCCGCCCCTGCGCATGTGCATTGAAGCCCCTGCGCATGTGCATGCAGGCCCCGCACATGTGCATGCAGGCCTCATGCATGCGCACATCCCTGCATGTGCCCCATCCCACGGATGCGCACACCCCACGTATGCTTTGCCCCCGTGCATGCGTGCATGGCCCCCCGCATATACCCCCCCACGCATGCACAGCAGAGACACAATGAGTAGCTGGCTTGCGGGAGGGGCGCATGCATGCACGGAGGAGCTGAACTGGGGCGATGGCTCGCGTACCCACAGAGAGGGCGCTGCGTGCCATCTCTGGCACACGTGCCATAGGTTCACCGTCACGGATATAGAATAACCTACAGAAAACAGACCCCCTAATGAAATGTTACATTGCACCAGACAGAAGAATATTACAATTATCGTGCAAAGAACAAAAACCATCGCATTATAATCCTGCATGTGTATCACACATTTCTATTCAGGGATTATACTTATTTAATAATTATTACCAATGGCAAAATACCAAAGCCGGGAAGAAATTACCTTCCTTCTATGGACTATTCAGTTCCTTCTGAGTAACAAGTTGATATAACAGATTTACCTCTGTGGAGCAATCGGCACCCCTCAGTTTAATATCCACTTAAGAAGCATAGTTCAATTTAAAAAAATATCCACAACTAAAAAAAATCCCAGGGAAGAACTTTGTTAGAGTATTGAATGACTAAAACTCCTACAGGGTTTTTTTTTGTCTTTATGGAATAGTCATTTTATACAGGCTGTATAAATCAGAGTGATGACAAATGGCAGTAGATATATATATACAGTATATCGAAAACATCCTGGTCATCTGGATTTTTGCGACACAGAAGACCAACAACCATGCCATGCCTTACTTTTCAGTGGGTCAAAGTCACCTTTAGTTCTTTTGCAATTCAACATGGAGGACATGGCTCTTGGGTCTGTCAAAATTGCAGAGAAGTTGAACTTTCAACCAGGAAGGATTTTCCCCTTCCATTTGCAATTTTGTACCTTTTATTTAGCAAAACAATTTCTTCCTTTGTAACTTAGCTGTGATTTCAGAGCTAAACTTTTATCAAAAATAATTTAAATTTACAATGCCAATCAGTAATAATGGGACTTTTTTTAAAAAAAAAAATAGGGAAATCTAATCTATTTTGAAAACAATGCTTTGATAATCAGAAATGTAATTTAGCAGAAATCTGTATCATGTAAAGGAGAGATGGGCAACCAAATTTTGACTCCTCAGAATATCCCAAAGTCGCTGTGCAATAATTCAGCAAGTGTAGCAATAGAGTTTTGAACATTTAGGAACCAATTAAATATCTATGTTTATGTATCAGTTTCTACTTTTGATGGCTGAACGAACCATCCAGAAACATTCAGTTTGCCCTCATAATATTATTTTGTCAGTAGGAGACTCCTTATTCTGTATCCATGGAAGGTAGATTAATTTTTTAAAAAGTGTGGTTCTGACTAGTAGTGGGTTTCAATTTTGTTCGCTACCGGTTTGCTTGTGGGTGTGCGCGTGTGTGTTGCTTCTGTGCATGTGCAGAGACGTCCGGGTGGTGGGCGGAGCCTCCCGCCACCGCTGCTACTGGTTTGCCTGATCCGGAGCAAACTGGTAGCAACCCACTACTGGTTCTGACCAGATTCTTCCATTGTTGACATCAGAATACTGGTTCAAAAGAATCCATATGTTTGGCTAGTAATGAAAAATAAACAAGAAGCTGCACCACTTTAAGGAAGAAATAAGGGAAAATATTAAAAAATGTCAATCAATTTTATTAAGAGTACTATATTTACAGTATCTGAAAAAAAGATCAGGTCCCAAATGAGCTACTTCTAAAAAGGAAAGACTGTCTTACTTTGGCTAAGAATATATTTTGTTTCATTATTATTTTTGGTATAGTTTTCCCATCCTAAATTTATGGTTGCCTTTCTTTCAGGTAAAATATTGTAAGAGGAAAAATTAGTCTCTTCTACCTGATGGAGTTGCAAGCCTTATAAAACGTTGCTAACCTCAAAACATATTTGCTAATTTGCAAAGAGAAAACCGGTTTTTGGCAGAACCTTTGAATGTTTTCCTGCTCCAACTGACGAGGAAGGCTATCTCTGTGATGTTGCAGTGGACAAAATGGTTACAGCTTACCAGACTTCAGATATTCATGGCACCCACACTCCCAAATAATACGCAATTGAGAATTGACGTGTGTTCCTATCAATGTTTGCAGTTCAGCCAGTCTTCTTCATAGGGCTGTATCAAAGAGCTTTGAGCTGTCTTATTTTCACTTGTTCTTCTACTATCAGGAAGTTATGGCTATATTGCTCTAATGCTGAGTCTGCCCAGCGAAGGAATTTACCATGATATGAGACATAAAATATGAAAAGTTCACCTTTCAGATAAGATGTATCTGCTTCTTGGTAGGCTTCTGATTTTTGCTCACAATAGTCCTTGGAATAGTTCTATGCACTATCTTGAAAGTTAAATTGTTCAGAAAAACAACAGTGTGAATGCTCTGCTGTGGCAACATATTTACCAGCTATTTTCACACAGCACATTTTACTAGGTTAAGTGAAGACCTTTTGGCTGAAAAGTCGGTGATACTAAATATGCTAAAAATCAGTTAGGTCAACCTTTATTCGGTTTCCATTTCAATTAACCCAGATGATGGATTATTTCAGTAATCAGATGATGAAACCAGCATACCTGAGTGGCGTAGCAGGCTAATGCCTCCTATTAAGGCAGCATTTAACATCCAGTTGCCTGCAATTACTGTGAGTTCTAATCTCACCAGGCTCAAGGTTGACTCAGCCTTCCATCCTTTCTAAGGTGGGTAAAATGAGGACCCGGTTTGTGGGGGCAATAAACTGACTTTGTATAAATATACAAAAGTATGAAGGCTACTGCTTAGCGCATTGTAAGCCGCCCTGAGTCTCCGGAGAAGGGCGGCATATAAATATAAATAAAAATAAAAAAATTAAAATACAGCCACTGTGTGCTCATAAAAAGGCCTAAAATATAAATAACTGCTTTTAATTTATAGAAATTATCTATGGGCAGCAGAGTATGTGGTACCCTCTAAATAATTTGGACTACAATTACCACAATTGCTTCTCATATGTTGGCTGCAATTGCTGAGACTTGTGGTGCAAAATATCTGAAGGCCCCAGGTTGCCAAGATGCTGTCTTGAATGATTGGATTTCATGTTTATACTTAATTGCATTTATTGAGGGATTTTGCCAGAAAGATATGCACAAGTTTCCAACTTTATTTTCAAACTAAGCCTTTTAGTAGTGATACTTATGTTGTAGAAACCTCTCTTTGGTAGGCTTGCCAAACAAGCTCCCTATGAGTTTTATGCAGTGTTCCAATATTTAAGGGGCTGCCACAAAGAAGAGGAGATCAACCTATTCTCCAAAGGAATGAATTGCTTCCAGAAATTGTGAGCGCTCCAACACTGGAGATTTTAAAGCAGAGATTAGACAACCATTTGTCTGAAATGGTCTAGGGTTTCCTACCTGAGCAGGGGGTTGGATTAGAAGACCTCCAATGTTTCTTCCAACTACAGTATGTTATTCTAAGTTTCAAAATTTCCCCCCACCTATTTTAGGATAGCCTTTGAAGATTTGTCCTAATATTTTGTAGCTTAGTTCTTTTAGTAAACATCTAGTTATCCTGCATTAAATAATAATTAAATACTGCATAACTCTATATTCTTGATGATAACTGCTCCAATTGCTTTTGTAACTAAAGAGCTTGTTTTTATACACTAAAGAAAATGTTGGTTCCTTCTGTTGGTAGTTGAAAAAGCTATAGCCTAGGGGAAAATCCTTCAGGGATCCAGGGATCCTTCCCTGGGTGTGTAGTCATTTGGCCATTTTTTCACTGGAAGTCCACATGGATGTATTTTTAAGAAGCATCGAGTGTCAAGCATATACCCCAAAGAATTTCACTCATCCTGTTATGATTTGTAAGAGTCCTCTGATTATTTATGTCTATGGAGATTCTCAGTCATCCAGGTCATGGTTGTCCCAAAGATAGTCTTTTCAAGAGGAACTGGACTTTCGATGAGAAGCGAAACGAAAAACCAGAAAGTCCAGTTGCCTCTTGAAAAAGCATCTTTGGGACATCTCATTATTTACTCTCTTTGTGAATGTAGCTAAATATGGATATTTAGGCTTGTACATCTGAGAGGTCAAGTTCATTGCCTGGATGTTTTTAGTAAAAAGAGAACCAGGGGTGAAATGCTACCGGTTCGCTCTAGTTCGGGTCGCGCGATCGTTGGAACCTTTTTTTACTTTTTTAAAGCATTTTTTACTACCTATTCGTCTGAACCGGTAGTAAAAAAGTGCTTTAAAAAAGTAAAAAAAAAAGTTGGCCATGCCCTCCCAGTCACATGACCCCCCCAGCAAGCCACACCCACCAAGCCACGCCCACAGAACCGGTAGCAACAAATTTTACATTTCACCACTGAAGAGAACCAATATTCTTAGATGAATTATTCCATAATTGTTCAGCTGAAAAAGCAAACCCACAAGCTGCATCTTAGATTAAATATTTGGCTATTCAATAAATGCAGAATTTTCTAAATATATACTTCCACCTAGCTTCCTATTTATTATAGTGCAGGTAGGTAGCATTTGATGGAAAATGATTCTTTTGTTCTATTTAAGGCAGGGAAACCTGAAAATAACTGCCCACAAGTAGAGCAGTATAGTTACTGATTTTTCTAGTTCAGAGGAGAGCACAATTATAACTCTGCAGCAGTGGCACAATCCAAATTCTTTTTACTACTGGTTCTATGGGCGTGTCTTGGTGGGTATGGTGTGGCTTGGTGGGTGTGGCCTGGTGGGTGTGGCAGGGGAAGGATATTGCAAAATCTCCATTCCCACCCCACACTGGGGCCAGCCAGAGGTGGTATTTGCCGGTTCTCCGAACTACTCAAAATTTCCCCTGCCGGTTCTCCAGAACCTGTCAGAACCTCCTGGATTTCACCCCTGCTCTGCAGGTCCAGTAGGGCTATGCATTTTACATCTCAGGCAACAACTATTTAGTTACTTAACTGTATAACTCAAGTTGAATTAAAAAAAAGCAAACTAACTCCCAAGGGGGAAAACAATTAGAGAATTCATGTCAAAATGCATTTCTTTTTTTTAAATAGTATATCTGCTAAGACAATTGAAAACTCTATTGTGAGGAAAATGTCATTTATTTTTTTTTACTAATCCAGAGAGGTGATACTCTGATTGCATGCTAATTTGATTGGTGGTGATTTGATTGAGGGCAGATATCCTCAATCTGGGACATTTATGTGTTGGCTTTAACGTTATGTACTTTCACTATATTTTGTTTTTGTGTGCTGCTAGAGTCGTAGATTACTTAATTTTTGCTTGTATGTCATGAACCCACAACCACAGGGTGATGCCAGTCTTTTATATTATGCAGCATCACTTTGACTAAGATGGTACAGGAAGAAACAATTGTGCCATGTGGAGGACAATTTGCACTCTTTGTTGAAGACAATATCAGCTGGTCCGTCTTGACCTGAACTCCAGAATTATATATTCATAGTAAACATTTATTTTGTTATTCCGGATTCTTTGCAGCTTATGAATAGTGTGACAGCTACAATCTATATACTTGACTCTTCTTCCTCCAAGGTCATTAAAAAGGGACAGAGTCTATTGATCAGGGGCAGAACTCAACGAGGGCTCCTTGATGCTCTCTGAGCTTGCTTGTTTTCTTAAAGACGTTTTATTACCTTAACTAGGTAACATCATCAGTGCTAGTACAGGTAGTCCTCAACTTACAACAGTTCATTTAGTGACCATTCAAAGTTGTAACGGCACTGAAAAAAGTGACTTATGACCATTTTTCATACTTATGACCATTGCAGCATCCCAATGGTCATGTGATTTTCATTCGGATGCTTGCCAAATGTCTCATATTTATGATGGTTGCAGAGTCTTGGAGTCATGTGGTCCCCTTTTATGACCTTCTGACAAGTCAATAGGGAATCCGGATTCACTTAACAACCATGTTACTCATTTAACAACTGCAGCAATTCACTTAACAAATGTGGCAAGAATGGGGCAAAACTCACTCAATACATTTCTCACTCAGCAGCAACATCATCATCATCATCATCATTATTATTATTATTATTATTATTATTATTATTATTATTATTTCAATTTATATGCCACCTTTCTCCGAAGACTCAGGGCGGCTTACAATGCATTTAAAAAACCATTATAAAACCATTTAAAAATTAAAAAATTAAAACCCATTCACACCATTCATGGCCGGATCTCACAACAGCGAGATCAACGGCCCCAGGCCTGCCGGAAAAGCCAGGTCTTCACCGCTCTTTGGGAGGCCAATAGGGTGGGGGTGGTCCGGACCTCAGGAGGTAACTGGTTCCAGAGAGCTGGGGCAGCCACAGAGAAGCCCCTCCCCCGCAGGCCCACCAGCCAGCATTGTTTAGCTGACAGGAGGAGGAGACCAACTCTGGGATCTTACTGGTCGCTGGGAGCTATGTGGTATTTATTTATTTATTTAGATTTATATACTGCCCTTCTCCCCAAGGGGACTCAGGGCGGTGAATAGCCAAAAGTTAAAAAACATACATACAAAATTTAAAAGCCAAATAAAACCAAATTAAACAATGGCCCCAATTATTTAAAATCCCAATTATAAAATATTAAAACCCCAAATATTACAATATTTAAACAAAAGTTTAAAATTTTTAAATTATTTTTGTAAAAGAAGGGGAAAAGGGAAGAATTAGGCCAGGCCCGCCTGGTGAAATAGGAAAGTTTTTAGCTCATGGCGGAAGGCACGAAGATCCGGGATCCTCCGTAACTCCGGGGGGAGCTCGTTCCAGATAGTGGGTGCCCCCACAGAGAAGGCTCTCCCCTGGGGGCCGTCAGCCGACATTGTTTGGCCGATGGCACCCGGAGGAGCCCCTCTCTATGGGAGCGTACCGGTCGGTGGGAGGCTATTGGTGGTAGTAGGCGGTCCCGTAAGTACCCGGGTCCTAAGCCATGGAGCGCTTTAAAGGTGGTAACCAACACCTTGAAGCACACCCAGAAGACCACCGGGAGCCAGTGCAGCTCGCGCAGGAGAGGAGTAATATGGGAGCGCCACGTCGCTCCCATTACTACCCGTGTGGCCGCACTCTGCGCCAGTTGAAGCCTCTGGGTGCTCCTCAAGGGGAGCCCCATGTAGAGAGCATTACAATAGTCCAGGCGAGATGTGACGAGGGCGTGAGTGACCGTGTGTAATGAGTCCCGATCCAGAAAGGGACGCAACTGGCGAATCAGGAGAACCTGATGAAAAATCCTCCTGGTCACGGCTGTCAAATGCTCTTCTAAAGACAGCCGTGAATCCAGGAGGATGCCCAAGTTGCATGCCCTCTCTGCGGGGGCCAATGATTCGCCCCCGATAGTCAGCGATGGCACCAGCTGACTATATCGGGACGTCGGAAACCACAGCCACTCGGTCTTGGATGGATTGAGTCTGAGCCTGTTCCTCCCCATCCAGACCCGCATGGCCTCCAGGCACCGGGACATCACTTCAAGGGCATCGTTGGGGTGATCTGGGGTGGAGATGTACAGCTGGGTGTCGTCAGCGTACTGATGATATCTCACCCCAAAACCACGAATGATCTCGCCCAGCGGCTTCACATAAATGGTAGAAGGTGGTCTTGAAGATAACCTGGCCCTGATCCATGTAGCGCTTTAAAGCAACATAAATTTTGAGCTCAAACTGTGGCCGTAAATTGAGGACTAGCTGTAATCCATGCTGTGCCAATAATGCTCAGCTTACTATCCAATTCCAGTGAAGCAGTCATATCCTTCAACATGATTAAAGTTTGATCATGGGCAGATGATTCATCCAAGAATGTTTCTTTGACCCACAGCTGTCACTGGATTCACATTTTCACAACTGTGCTTAGTGTAGCAAGTGCTTGAGCTGTAGAAGTTGGTAACTACTATCCATGCCTTGATTGCAATCTATTTGGACTATGGGAAGTCAAGATTACTGCCTTCCGTATGGGCTATCCTTCAAAAGCATCCAGAAGTTCCAATTGATGCCAAAATGCAACAGCTTTACTGCTACCTTGTGCAAAATTCTCAGATCATATAATATCTGTATTGAAAGATCTGCACTGATTACCACTTATTTATTGGTCACAATGTAAGTTGTTGGTGTTATCCTTTATCGGTCTAAAGAGGTTAGAATTAGGAGCCCTGGTGGTGCAGTGCTTAAAAGGCAGTATTGCAGGCTAATTCACTACTCACTGCCTGGAGTTTGACCCTGACCAGTTCAAGGTTGACTCAGCCTTCCATCCTTCTCAGGTTGATAAAACGAGGACCCAGATTGTTGTGGGCAACATGCTGACTCTGTAAACCGTCAGAGAGTGCTGTAAAGCAATATGAAGTAGTATATGTCTAAGTAATATTGCTATTAGATTTTGAGTATCTAGGAAACTTTCTCTCTTATTAAGATCTTGTCTGGTTGTTAAGATTGGTAAGGAAAGTCCCCCCTTGAAGGTACCCCACCAATAAGACGCTTATATAAACTTTAGTTTGTATTTGCCAGCCTCATTTGAAATAATGATTTTAGCTACGTATCTATGCTTTAAATTGCAATAGAACTGGAATTGTTCTAGGGGCGTGTAAGATAGTTAGAGCAATGGAGAATAACTTTTGTGAAGAACAGGTAAAAAAAAGTGGGTAATTTTGCCATAGAGAAGCAAAAACTGATACTTAACAAGAAAAATAAGTCCAGTTGCCATGACTCCAACTTCAGACAAAGACTGATACTGTTTTTTCCCCCCAAAGTTTTGGCATGTAGAAGGGTGCAGAGATTTATAGTCTGCTGCCCCAGAAGGCAAGGTAGAGTTTGCTTAAATATTAAGCAAAATATCTGAACATTCAACAATAGAATGAAATAATACCCAGGAGAATGGGTATTTGCTGGAGGTTTTTAAGCAAAGGCTAAAAAACCATCTGTTAGGTGTCTATATGTGTGCTCAACTCCTGGATTTCCTGTGGTGAATAGGAGGTTAGGTGACCTATAAATACCCACCCCCCCAGCTGTATTATTCTATGAATCACATGTTATTTGGACCCAGTCTAACTCGTGAGTGATAAAATGAATTCTAACTAGTAGGAGTTTCTAATTCAGGGATTGTTTTGCTTGGTTTCCATTCACTTTTCAATTTTATCAATCTCCATCTATTTTTTTCCTCTCCCTCTCCCTCTCTCTCTCCCTCCCTCCCTCCCTCCCTCTCCCTCTCTCTCCCTCTCCCTCTCTCTCTCTCATTCTCTCTCTTCTTAAATGCCCCCAGGCTGTGTGCACTACCATGAGCTGTTCTGACTGAGCAAAGGAGAAATTCTTTAGGCAAATGTAGTTGCTTAATTTTTTAGCATCCTTTCTTTCCTTCTCCTTTTCTCTTTCATTCCAGGTTTCTATTCTCCACCTCCAATGAAGTATGCTTCAATCCTGTAATTATTACTCATAACGATTAAATCTGACCTGTCAGAGAGAACCTTTTTTGCTTAGCTAAGGCAACTAACACAGTGAATATTTCACAACTATTTTAAGGCCATATTTTAATTACTTCACTTTATTATCAAGTTCAAATTGCTTAATCATCATGAGAATCATGAAACCTTGTGGTAGAAAGCTAGGAACCAGAGGTTTGCTTGATGTGTTACAGCAGGGGTGTCAAACTCGCACCATCATGGCGGCATCACATGACGTATTGGGACTTTCCCCCCTTTGCTAAACCGGGTGCGGGCGTGGCCAGCGTGTGATGCATGCGGCCTGCTGGCCAGACGTTTGACCGCCCTGTGTTACAATCTTCTTCTTCCCTGTCTAGATCAAACTTCAAACTGTCATAATGAACACACCTTCTTGCTTTCTTGTTGGCCAAAAATAAGTCATTAATGATACATGTTTCTTGTAATAGCTGACATACCAGCAGATGGGCCAGGCTTTGTGTCTTTCCACAATCACATAGCCATATTGGTTTTATACTTAGGCACTCCAACTCTCAACCTATTCAGGGTAATCCAGGTAGTAAAAGGGCACGGAGGCTTCAAAAATTTTAGCAAGGGGTTCTCTGCCCGGTTCCTTGGTGGGCGTGGCCAGGGTGGTCGTGGCCTAGTCAGCCTCCTGCACCACAGCGGGGGAGGGGGGCATTTTTGCCCTCCTTGGACTCTGGAGGCTTTCCTCGAGCCTCCTGGAGGGTGAAAACAGAACTTCCGGTAGGCCCATTTTTTCGCCCTTCCTGAGCCTCCGCGTGCACCCTGCACTTACCTGCATCCAAAATGGACCATGTGGGAACTCCTGGGAGGTGTGGATGGGTGGGTGAGGTGGGCGGGGCCAGCCAGGAGTGGGATTTGGGGTTCTCTGAACTGCACAGAATCTTAGCTAGAGGTTCTCCCGAACCCCTGCGAACCCCCAGCAGCCACCCCTGTATAAGGGAGGTTAGATTATTCAGTCATATCCTCCTTTAATATTATTCTTTGCTTGATGGTCTCCTTCCACAATATAAAAAAGACTCTAGAAAGAGTGCAGAGAAGAGCAACAAAGACAATTAGGGGACTGGAAGCTAAAACATATGAAGAATGGTTGCTGGAATTGAGTATGTGTAATTTAATGAAAAGAAGGACTAGGGGTGACAGGATAGCAGTGTTCCAGTATCTAAGCAGTTGCCACAAAGAAGAGGGGGTCAACCTATCCTCCAAAGCACCAGAAGGCAGGACAAGAAGCAATGGATAGAAACTAATCAAGGCAAGAAGCAACCTAAAACTAAGGAGAAATTTCCTGACAGTTAGAACAATTAATCAGTGGAACAACTTGCCAAGTTTTTAAGAGATTGGACAACCATTTGTCTGAACTGGTATAGGGTTTCCTGCCTGAGCAGGGGGTTGGATTAGAAGACCTCTAAGGTCCCTTCCAACTCTATTATTCTGTTATTCTTCCATCTCTGTTGTTCTTGTGTGCCTTCAAGAATATTTGTTCTGGCCATAAAGCTTATTTATTACAGTAATTGGTATTCTTTAAAAATGGGTGTTTGTCAAAACTGGGTGTTTGTTCCTGTTTTCTATGGAAGTGCAACCAAATGTCTCTCTCCCCTTGAATTTGGCTGATTGTCAGAACTTCATTAGGACAATTTTCTTCATGGAAGGAAGTCCCATTGAAATCAGTGCTTCCGGGTAAATAGTAAAGCTGTCAGCTTGGTAAAATGTCAGATTTGTTTGTTTAAATAAATTAGCATGATATTAAAACCCAATTGTGGTGGTAGTGATGGTTTTCAGAATACTGAATGGACTGCATACGTCTTTAACGTTTCTGTTTTCATCAGTTTGAAAATCTAGAATGTAAATCATTCTTTTCTTTGGGAAAAATAATAAAACATAAGCAGAAACTATGCCAATAGTACAATAAAAGACTCCAATTGGGAGATATATAAGATATACAGTATTAATAATGACTGAAAGGTTACTTATCTGCAATCAATGCCAGCTTTTGAAATGTGAATTAGTTGCTGGTTTGAAGATTCAGATAAATGGTAAATTGACCATTTTGTTTCGTGTTCGCCAAATGCAGTATGTCGTTACAAATTGCACACCAGTTTTATATAAACTACTATACTTTTGTTCCTCTTGTTAATCGCAGAAGCAAATATTAATCCGCCATTACATTTTTAGTTTAGCAATGAATCAAGCCCTACATATTTAAATGACTTAAATCTAGTGTCATCCTAGGAAAATTCCTAGCAATCAGAAGTTGAAGTCTAGAATAGCTTTTTGATGTGGCTGAATGTGATCTCCAGTCTAAAATCCACCCAAACTCATCTGAATTCAAATTATGACAGAGTAAGGTTTTGGGCTTTTTTAAAAAAAATGGAGTAAACCCATAAAGAGTATAGATAGCCCTCGACTTAAGACCATAATGGAGCCCAAAATTTCTGTTGTTAAGTGAGACATCTGTTAAGTAAGTTTTGCCCCATTTTATGACCCTTCTTGGCACAGTTGTTAAGTGAATCACTGCAGTTGGTAAGTTAGTTATCCAGTTGTTCAG
The DNA here is from genome assembly GCA_012654045.1 of Ptyas mucosa. Classification (NCBI taxonomy): domain Eukaryota; kingdom Metazoa; phylum Chordata; class Lepidosauria; order Squamata; family Colubridae; genus Ptyas; species Ptyas mucosa. The sequence goes on from WNWU01000006.1 coordinate 2,916,010, forward strand.
TGAATCTGGTTTCCCCATTGACTTTGCTTGTCAGAAGTCACAAAAGATGATCATGTGACCTTGGGACACAGCGGTCATAAATATGAGTCCATTGCCAAGTCTCTGAATTTTGATCCCATCACCATGGGGATTTTGCAATGGTCATAAGTGTGAAAAATGGTCATAAGTCACTATTTTCAGTGCCATTGTAACTTTGAACAGTCACTAAATGAACAGGCGCATGGCAAGGATTACCTGCCTTCAATACTTCTTATGACACCATAAATGATATTTGAAGGTATTTTGGCATTTAATCTCAAACAGGGAAAGGGATATGAACTAAATCAGTGGCCCCCAACCTTTTGGGCACCAGGGACCAGTTCCCTGGGGAAAGATTATTCAGGGGACTGGAGGGGGTGTGGTTTTGCCTGCTGCCTGCATCCCGGAGATGGGGCTTCGCTTATTTGCATCACCTGATTGCTGGCATGCCACTGGTGCCAGTTCATGGACCTCTGGACTAGATTGTTTTATTTTGGCTTCTGTACTATTAGCAATTTACTAATTATGACTTCATGGAAGATGGTAAAGAACATTTAAAATAAGATGGTGTAATGAGGTGTCAAACTTGATTTCATTGAGGACCACATCAGGGTTATGTTTGACCTCAGGGGGATGGAATGGACATGGCCAAGGTGGGCCAGCTCAACGTCACTCGTATCGGGGGCACCTGTGGTGGACCGAGTGCTCTGCCAGAGAAAACAAGTTCCTGAGCTCTATTTCCGCTGCAACGGCCTCCTGCAACCCTCTCCCAGCGAAAACGGAGCTTGGGAGGGCTGCAGCCCTCCCGAGCTGCGTTTTCCCTGGCAGAGGAACCACGGGTCAGTCCTTCGCTGTTTCCAGGACAGCCCTGTGGGCCAGATCTAAGCACCCCACAGGCCGGATCTGGGCCCCGGGCCTTGAATTTGACACCCCCTGTAGATTATAAATCTCTAGTATAAAACTCAATCCTGTATACATACTGCACACACATGCATACATACATATCTCTCTCTGTGTGTGCACGTGTGTGTTGTGTATATGCATTCCTTCGCATTTGTGATCATCTTGGTGTTCCTTTGCTGTAAAAAAAATATTTGCTATAATTTAATTTTTAAGGTGACATATTAAGACATAGACACCTATGCTTGTTTTACCTGGGAAATGCAGCTTTGATTAAACTTTTTGTCATATGATAATTTGACAATGGTAATTAGGTAGCTGGTTATATAACAGTTCTTGAGGGTTATTTTTGAGATGCATGAATTTGCTTAAGGAAGATTCTTTTCTAACCCAGTTCAGGTTCCTGTGTCATGAGCTTAAAACTCCTGGCAACTTCAACAATTACTTTATTGTGCTTTTACCAGCCTTATACTATTTTTTTAAAAATAATAATAATAGAGGTTTGCTGCTTATGCATTTATCACAGGTGTGTGTTTTTTTAAAGACCCCTGATTTGAGGTTTTTAAAACCTACCCCAAAATAGTTGAATAAAACCCTATAAATTATGTATTCACAATTTATAAAACTTTGTTTAAGGGGAGCCAAGTGGAATTGATAACTTGTTTGTAAACTACCCAGAGTCACATAGATGAGATGGGTGGTGTAGAAATTTAATAAATAAATAAATAAATAAATAAATAAATAAACAAACAAACAAATAAATAAATAAAGTAAGTAAGTAAGTAAGTAAGTAAGTAAGTAAGTAAGTAAGTAAGTAAATTAAGTAAGTAAGCAAGCAAGCAAGTAAATTGAAAACTAGAAGCCTAAAGTTTTAGTCTACTTCTACCCATCCCAATATTCCCTGATTCCAAACATACATATTTAACTATCCACTTGAACTAGTTTTCTGAAACTCTTTTATGTCCTATGGATAAAAAGCCCCTTTTGGCTGTAATTCAGGGACACAGACCAACCAAAACTCCAAACTGATCTTAGACCAGAGCTTGTTCAAAGGACAACCAGACAAGGTGGTGAATTTCTCTATTGCTTGTCTGTGATTTGTTTCTTTTCTCTAGGAACTTCATTTATTATTCACTCTCAACGTGCTTGGCACTTGTAGCTAACAAATCATTCAGGCTGGAGTTCAAAGTGTTAAAATGGGGAAATTAAGGACTCAATGAAGCACTTCAGTGAGGTCTATTCCATCTTTCAGATCACTTTCTACAAGTGAAGAGGTCTGGCTAAAGGACAGGAACCAAAAGCAGCCCCTTCCAGCCACTAAACATATCTATGCACATTCCTGCTACCATTTTAATATTCCTATGTATATGCAGGTAGTCCATGGCTTACAACAGTTCACTTAGTGACTGAAGCACTGAACAAAGTGACTTATGATTGATTTTCATACTTACAACCGTTGCAGTCTCCCCATGGTCACGTCAGAGGTGGGTTTCAGCAGGTTCTGACCAGTTCTGGAGAACTGGTTGCGGAAATTTTGAATAGTTCGGAGAACTGGTAGTAAAAATTCTGACTGGCCCCGTCCCCATCTGCCTCCCAAGTCCCAGCTGATCGGGAGGAAATGGGGATTTTGCAGTAACCTTCCCATGGATTGTGGACGGAATGGAGATTTTACAGTATCCTTCCCCTGCCACGCCCACCAAGCCATGCCACGCCCACCAAGCCACACCCACAATACTGGTAGTAAAAAATTTTTAAACCCACCACTGGGTCATGTGATAAACATTCAGACACAGGGCGTCTGGTCCATATTTATGACGGTGTCCAGAGGTCATGTGATCACCTTTTGTGACTTCCCGACAAGCAAAATAAATGGGGAAGCTAGATCCACTTAACAACGGTGTTACCAACTTAAAAACTGCAAGGATTCATTTAATAACTGTGGCAAGAAAGGTCGTAAAATGGAGCAAAACTCACTTAACAGCTGTCTCACTTAGCGACAGAAATTTTGGGCTCAGTTGTGGTTGAATGTCGAGGACTACCTGTATTGTCAATTGTATTAAAGGCAGCCCAAAACCCTAAAGGAAGTAAAAGTGGCACAGGACCGACAAAGGTGGCTAACAAGAGTTTCTAATGCTGTGTCCCATTCCATGCCCAAGTCCGAGCCCTGAGTGAAAAGGGCTTTTTTTGGAGCAGAAGAGCTATGCCAAGTGGTAATATAGCCAGGCGGGAGCTCTATCTGCCACTGATCATTCCAAACAAGGCAGCCAACACAATAAGGGAGAGGAAGTAATGTTTCACTTCACTTATACAGTAGCTAAGTAAAGGTATGACTCAAACTTCAGCTTTTAGCCATATGCAGTGGGGGTTATTTTTCTCCTCCACATCTCTGCAGGTTGTCTCGCTGAGTAGCAGAAATGTTGGACTCAGTTATGTTGAGAACTACCTGCACCTAAGTGGTTGCATGAACATTTTTTGTGTTCTAGAGTGAATATTGTGGAGACACCACAGATGCCACAGATACAGAAGAGACCTGGTGATATTGCCACAACTTTGCTGATCCCAGTTAGAGCCTCATCCCAGAAAAACATTTCCTTCAGGCTTTAAGTAGTTCCCTTCCAATGTTATGTCCACATGTTCTCCCAACCCACCCAATTGCTGTCCAATTTATAACTATTCCTGTTTAACAGTCTTATTTATTTTCTTTATGAGTAAAAGAAATTATGATTAGGAGATAAAGAAACAGTAGGGGGAGAGGACCTGGTGATTTCCGCTATTGTGGTATATTGAAAATGGATTAACTAATGGCAAGCTGAATGATCACCTTGTAAACTACTACCTTTGTAATTCTTACACCAGGAAGGGAGGAATTTTTGAGATGAAATCATCAACTTGATTTTTTTTTTTTGAAAGCCATGAATCACTGGACTAAAAATAATTTACAGAAGTGCTGGAATTAATTATTAAAGATTACATTGAGGATTCACAGCTATGACTTGTAGGAGTGTAGATGCACAAAGGTGGCATGCTTTCTTTCCTCTGCTACTGAAATAAAACATTTATTTTTGGTTATCGTGTCCTTTTTTTCCCTGTCTCTCTCTCTTGAAGGTTTGGTTTTTACTCTTAGATTGATAGACTGCCTTTTTGGTTCCGGACCTCAGGAATTATATCGGAACAATATAATCTTTTATTTTTCACTACAACAAGAAAACTATAATGTAGATTGACTTACTCACACACACCCATTGCAAATACAGGTAGTTCTTGACATTATTCATTTGATGACAAGGTGACAATGGCATTGAAAAAAGTAACTTATGTCTGGTTCCCCTAAGTATTATTTTGCTAGCATTGAAGTTAAGGATGTTGCCTGATAATCTGTACAATCTATTAAGTCTCTATTCTTTGATATTGGCATGTAGAGTGACCTCTTTCCAGTCTGTTTGTCACTGTGTCATTCTCCTTATTTTTATTTTTATTTAATTTATATGCCGCCCTTCTCCGGAGACTCAGGGCGGCTTACAATGCATTAAGCAATAGCCTTCATACTTTTTGTATATTTTATACAAAGTCAGCTTATTGCCCCCACAATACACCCACAAGTGTAGTTTGTTTAGAACTTCAGCAATTCTTCTGTTGTTCGTCATATTTCTGTAGATATTCCTGCAGCCTTCTGGTTTGGTAATGACCAGAAAATTGATCTAACTTCAGCTTATACTGCTAGAGGTATCTTTGATGTTTATTTACATCTTATATAAAATTTCAATGTACTCCTTCCATCTCTGTTTAATCTTTGAATCAGTTAGTATCTGTCATTGGTATCCTTCAGTGTTGTGAATTAGCCGTTTCGGGCCGTTTCAGGTGAACTGATTGTTAAATTGTTGGCTGGCCCCACCCCACCCCGCCTCTTCCAGGAGTCCCCATGCCAGTGGTGGGTTGCCCCCGGTTCAGACTGGTTCTATAGAACTGCTAGTAAAACTGGTGGGAGGCTCCACCCACTGACCCTGACATCATCAGAAGTGATCTGCGTGTGCGTGATCCATTGCGAACCGGTAGTAAAGGTAAGTAGAACCCACCCCTGCTCCACGTGCCTCAGTTTGGCTCCCAGGAGGCTGCAGGGAGGCCTACTATGCCCAAATTTGGGCATGGGGGGTGTTAGATCCCCCCCATGGCCTGTTTTTGCTCCCAGGGGGGTGCAGGAGACTGAGTGCTGCCTGTCATGTCCCCTGGCCATGCCCACCATGGCCACACCCACCCAGCCGGTCATTAGGGCAGAGAACTGGTTGTTAAATTATTTGAATCCCACCACTGGTATCCTTTAGCATACCAATCTGAAGTCTTTTAAATTCAGAGACCTTGTTTTGAAAACTGCTTTGCTTTGGTATACCTGTTTCCATCTTTGATGTCTTTACATATTTTACTCTTGGTTACTTCTAGCAGCTCTTTAATAAGTTCCTTTCCAAGCTCTTTGTCTTTCTTGGCTTTGGGTTTTCTTTTCTTTTTTCTTGGCAATTCTCATCATCTGTCCTGACATCCAGTTTGTTTTTCTTCGGTTTCTTGGTCTTTGACAGTGTCTTTTTACATTCAACTTCAACCATTTATTTGATTTCATTCCACGGTTCTCATGGTTCTCTATGAAAGAGTTAAAGACTTTAAAGCAATTCCTGATGTTCTCCTTGAAAATAGCTGGTGCATGGTCAAGACCATATTACGGAAACTGGTCGGCTTTGTTCTTCCACTTTAATTTGACTAGGAAGTTGCATATTGCTAATCTGTTTCACAAACACTGCCTGGCTTTGCTATTGTAGATAAGCTATTCCACCTTTTTTTTAAAAAAAAAATCAATAATATAATCAATTTAATCTCTTTATGTTCCATCTTGGTAGACTCTTGAGCAGCCTCCCTCTGTTGGCCAATCCCAGATTTTCCTCCTTTCACTAAGGAGTTTTAGAAGATGGAACAGCAGAAGAAACACCTGCAGAGATGTGGAGGAGAAAAACAACCCCCACTGCATATGGCTAAAAGCTGAAGTTTGAGTCATACCTTTACTTAGCTATAAGTGAAGTGAAACATTACTTCCTCTCCCTTATTGTGTTGGCTGCCTTGTTTAGAATGATCCGTGGCAGATAGAGCTCCCACCTGGCCATATTACCACTTGGCATAGCTCTTCTGCTCCAAAAAAAGCCCTTTTCACTCAGAGCTCGGACTTGGGCATGGAATGGGACACAGCATTAGAAACTCTTGTTAGCCACCTTTGTTGGTCCTGTGCCACTTTTACTTCCTTTAGGGTTTTGGGCTGCCTTTAATACAATTGACAATACAGGTAGTCCTCGACATATAACCACAACTGAGCCGAAAATTTCTGTCACTAAGTGAGACAGCTGTTAAGTAAGTTTTGCTCCATTTTATGACCTTTCTGGCTTCAGTTAAGTGAATCCTTGCAGTTGTTAAGTTGGTAACACGGCTGTTAAGTGGATCTAGCTCCCCCATTGATTTTGCTTGTTGGGAGGTCACAAAAGTTGATCACATGACCTCCGGACACCGTAATATCATAAATATGAGTCAGTTTGCCCAGCATTTGAATTTTGATCATGTGACTACCAGGGTGCTGCAATGGTCATAAGTGTGGAAAAACAGTCACAAATCACTTTTTCCAGTACTGTTGAAATTTGAACGGTCGCTAAAATGAGTGTTGTAAGTCGAGGACTATTCTTCTGGTCCACTTGTGAAGGTTGAGGATTGGAAACCCTATTCTACAGCAGCTTTCTGCCTTCCTTAGTGGGCTGTTTCTGATTATGGTAGTTGGGGAATAAAAATTATGAACCAATAGGGTACCACAAGTGTCTTTTTTCTTCCCACTGCTCTTTAATGTTTATATAAAGCTGCTGGGAGAGGTCATTCTTACTATACTAATTAGTGATGATGATAATCCCTTGGGACTGAGTTGTTATAGTGTGGTTTCCTCTGGTTTTGGATCTGGTCTCTTGGGATATTAAATAATGCTTCTGGTGTTCATTTATTGCTGATTTTTTTTTTAAAAAATGTTTTTAATTTGATCTATGGACACAGGGTGGTCCGTGAGCCTAATAAATCATAAGTATTGCTAGTCCAACCATGGAGGAGAAAAAGTTAAACATCTTGGCCCAGTCTCTGAGGTTGAATCCCAGAAACTCACCTTGGAGTTTTCTTTGTCAGGTCCAATGTAGTTTCTTAAGGGAGTGTAATTGCCCCTGAAGGATGGTCCTCTAATTGTGGCCCTACCTAGAACAGAAAGACCTTGTGAAAGTGAGTCACTCTCTCAAAAGATACCCGTGTGAACTACTATTTGTGGGGCTGTCTTTGAAGAAAACCCAGAAGCTTCACTTGGTACAGAATGCAGCAATTTGACTAATGGCTGGTGCTTGTCTTCACAGGTACATTACACTGATATAATGCCCAAACAGCTAGCAGCCTCCCATTTTTGTGAAATGAGAACAGTGAAGCTCCTAGAATCTACGAAAACACATCTCTACCACCGAAGAGCCTCCTTGTGGAAATTAGACCAACTTCCATACTGTTAGCCTTGCAAATGTAGTCAAATCTCGGTGTTAAGAGAGTTTATGAAGACTGAATTGATGCCTTCAGGTGTAGATTATTACTGTGGTGTTAGCTTGACTCAGTGATTTTTGTTCATTCTGTCTTTACTATTGACTTTACTATATTATTCGTGTTGATATTCCGTTTTGCTATTAAACCCTGAAGGTCTGGTTGATTGCTCTTGGTCTACATCAAATCAATTCGTCAGTATTAGCTCTTCCTCAGGACTTTCTCCGTCTCGGTCTTTAATATGAATTCTAGTAGAATATTCATGAGAGAGGAAAAACCTTTTTCCAGAATATTCACATATAACCGCCACATATAACAGGAATAGCTTGTTACAAATGTTCTGTTTATAAAAACAAACTATCTTTCCCTGGATAGATTTTGCTTCCCAGCTCAGCTATGTGTACATTTAATCCCTAAAATTGAAATGAATCTCATTCTTGATGAATGATATCAGGCCAAGGCTGCACATTTTTACTTCATTATGGCAATAATGTGAAATATTCCTTCAAGTTTTTTTTTTTAAATTCATTGGGGAATTTTTTTCTAGATTAAATATCTAAAAAGATTGACTGCCAGTTCTTGCTAATAATACCTTCAGTGTTCAATACAGAATACTGGCTACTTGTACTATGGTTTTTAATACTGGGCTACAATGTCAATTGGTGTTTAGGATTAGAACTTTAAGAAAGACTATTTTAGAGCAGCTTGAATTAATGTGTAAATCAGCTGTTTTTACAATAAAGATAATGGTAAAAGTTTCCCTTGTCCGGTTGTGTCCGATTGAAGGGAGAGGTGCTCATCTCCATTTCTTAGTTGAAGGAGCCAACATTGTCTGAAGACATTTCCATGGTCATGGAACACACTCAAACTATAGAAAGATTTTAGAAGAAGCCCTCCTTTTCTACCACCTCTTACACTACTAGACCACGCAGTATCAACGGTAGAGAGCTTCAAGTTTCTAGGTTCCATAATATCTCAAGACTTAAAATGGACACCTAACATCAAAAACCTCATTAAAAAAGCACAACAAAGAATGTTGTTCCTACGCCAACTCAGAAAACTCAGACTGCCCAAATAGCTGCTGATACAATTCCCCAGAGGAATTATTGAGTCTGTCATTTGCACCTCCATATCTGTCTGGTTTGGCCCTGCAACCAAACAAGACAGACACAGATTTCAGTGGATAGTTAGAACTGCAGAAAAAACAATTGCTCCCAGCCTGCCTACTATTGAGGACCTGTATACTGCACGAGCCAGAAAGAGGGCTCTGAAAATATCTACAGACCCTCACATCCTTGATATAAGCTGTTTCAACTTCTACGACACTATAGGGTGTTGCACACCGAAACAATTAGACACGATTCCCTCCCCTCCACATGCCATCACTCTGCTAAACAAATAATTCCCACAACACTGTCAAACTACCTAGTAGGGCTGTATTACTATTATCCTTCTCATCTTTCCTACTACCTATCCTTATCTTCTTATGACTATAAGTTTGTTGCTTATATCTTATGATTTATATTAATTTTTTAATTTAGTATCCTAGTATGATTTATGTTGATTGCTTATTTAGTGTCCTATGACTATCACTGAGTGTTATCTTATGATTTATGTTGAATGTATTTAATGATTATAATCATGGTGTATCACTTGTTGCTTGTATGTACACTGGGAGCTTATGCACCAGAGACAAATTCCTTGTGTGTCCAATCACACTTTACTAATAAAGTATTCTATTCTATTCTATTCTATTCTATTCTATTCTATTCTATTCTATTCGCCGAGGCACACAGAATGCTGCTATCTTCCCACTGAAGAGGTATCCATTTATCTACTCACATTTTCATACATGCAAACTGCTAGGTGGGCAGGAGCTGGGGTAAGTAATGAGAGCTTACCCCATCACGCAGCATCTCAAACCTGGGCTGTCAGCTTTCCAGCTAACCAACTCAGTGTCTTTAACTGCTGAGCCATCACGCCCCTTATATTCATACTATAAATTCTCTAAAATCAAGTGGCTTTAAGTTAGTAATATCACTGGTTTCAGTAACAAGTCCTCTAAGAAAGTCTGACTCCAATGACAGACTTTCTGAATTAGAATAAGGAAAGTAGTCATCTTTAATTGTTTTGGGGTTCAGCGCCCACTGGCTGTGCTGGTTGGGGCTGATGGTAGTTGATCTGGGAGGCATTAAGTTGCATGTTGCCAAAGCAGGCTTTCTCTGGGCTTTAAAATATCTGTTCCTGTAATCACTGGCTTGGATTTTAGAAACCAAACACCCATTCATGCCACCAGAGTTTGGACTCAGTTAAGAGCTGCAAACTGTCTTGGCAAGTCTATGGCTTTAAGAAAGTCAGCATGCTGTTTCCCTTCAGAAAGGACTTGGAGTGCTCATTATCATGTCAATACCCACAATGCTTTTCCAGCTCATTTCTGCTTCATTGTACTGTTAGTGTCCGTTCTCTGGAACAGCTGAAAACAACCCGATTTGCACGTGCATGTGTGTGTGTGTACTCCTGTTTGTATGGGACTGTGAGGCTCTTTTCTTCTGTCTAACACTATCAAAGGGTTTCAATATACAGTTTAGGCTGAAGGAATCAGGTCAAGCTGCCCCATATCTTGTTTTAACCATGCAGGACAGCAAAAGAGATAGGCCCAGGGCCACCCAAACAACTTAAGAAATAGGTTTGAGAAAACTACAAGGTTCGTGGAAAGCAATTCTTGGTTTTTTCCCAAAACAAAGAAAAACGTGTGTGAAATCAGGAACCTTTGACAATCTTCCATTTTCCTATCAGACGCTTACGCATCTACATGATAAGAGCGTCTACATAATATGTGGCGATACCAATTTGAAACAAGTCTGTATCAGCTCTTTTTTTAAAACAACAACAACAACAATGTGTGTTTAAGGGAGAACAATGCTGTGCAAGAGATTCGCGAGAATAATAAAAGTTAATCATGAGGCCTATTCTGTAGAATGAAAGGTACTGTCTCGGAATTTATTTACAAGCTTATCAAATGGAAGAATTTTGGAACTATAGTGGCACAGATACAACAGCACATCAAGAATAATTTCTAAGGCCCTGCCGCCAAGAAGCCTTGAAATATCATGAGGTAGCAGCTGCTTTTCTACATTACAAGTTTTCTCCCACCCCCATTTTATTCGTACAGTTATGAAAACACTGAGGTTTCTGTGATTTTAAAATAAGGAATATATTGCACTTTCTAATGTTTCTAAATGTTTTTCTTGTATAGCATCCTCACATTTTTTTAAAAAAAATAAATAAAAATGTTTTTATATTTTTATGTGCTTCCCAGGCCAAACTGTAGTGTAACCCTTGGACTGAAAAATGTTATCTTCCTCAGCTACAGCATGCCAAGGAATGTATAGAAGCAGCTGTAAATCAAGAAATAGCAGATTGAGAAGACAGAAGAATGATGTTATTTATCTGTGTTTCGTAAATGAAATAATGCATTCGTCATTACTGGCTTTTAAGATGCTTCATAATGAACCTCGGAAATTATGATCCCTTTAAATATTGTAAAGACCAGAGAATCAAAAAAGAGCCTAAAGGATCAAGCATTTGCATATCACTGCCATTTTCAATCTCCAGCTACCCCAAAGTCATTTCATGATGATTTTTATTTTTGATTACCTTGAAGAACAGAAAAAAACCCCCCACTGCTCCCTCCAGCTGGCCATCAGGAAATATTTACAGTGCCCTCTTTGCTAAGCCACTGTAGGTCCCGGAGTAACAAAAATCTTCCATTCCTCAAAACAGATAAAAATATTGCTAGTGTTTCTAGTCCACATTCTGTACATTGCCATGGACATATGGGAAGAAAGTGCGTATAGTCAAGGCTATGGTTTTCCCAGTTGCAATGTATGGCTGTGAAAATTGGACCATAAGAAAAGCTGAGTGCCAAAGAATTGAGGCCTTTGAACTATGGTGATGGAGAAGACTCCTGCAAGTCCCTTGGACTGCAAGGTGATCAAACCGCTCAGTCCTAGAGGAGATCAACCTTTGACTGCTCTTTAGAAGGCCAGATCCTGAAGATGAAACTCAAATACTTTGGCCACCATATGAGAAGGAAGGACTCACTGGAGAAGAACCTAATGCTGGGAAAGATTGAGGGAAAAGAAGAATGGGGTGACAGAGAATGAAGTGGCTGGATGGAGTCACTGAAGCAATCGGCATGAGCTTAAATGGACTCCAGAGGATGGTAGAGGACAGGAAGGCCTGGAGGAACATTGTCCATGGGGTCGCGATGGGTCGGACACGACTTCGCAATTAACAACAACATGGGAAGCAATCAGAGCTGCCAAGCTCCCTTTCCTTTGCTGCACTTAACAGACCTTGTGAACTGTAGATTGTTTTTGCAGATTTGTGTTTTCTGACAGTAGCTGGAACTCTGTAAGTTGCTGGAATGGTGGAAATGGTAGAAAGAGGCAAGATCTTCTAAATATGCAGAACATTGGAATTCTGTGGGGAGGTGAATATGATGGAAAGCAAGGTGAGGGAAGAGCTTCCAAGCTTTGGAAACACATTGGCCACAAGCTCTGACAAACCAAAGCACTTCTAGGGCAACTATGACCTGGATGATTGAGAATCTCCATAGACACATGGGTAGTTACTATATTTAATCAATTGTAAATAAAATATGGCTTTATTTTGGCTTTACCAGAAGACAGGTGGGGTATATGTGTAACAAATAAGTACAACAATGGTTTATGATAGAAATCACTCAAAATTGTGGAGAATATTTTAAATTCACCGAGTAACCTATTGGTGAATCCCTTAATTTAATTTAATTTAATTTCAGATTTATATACCGCCCTTCTCCCTGAGGACTCAGGGCGGTGTACAGCCAAAATTAAAAACATAGAATACAAACATTAAAAACAATTAAGAATATATATAAATTAATGATGGGCAAAATCTTAAATTTTGACTATGTTTGCAAGTTCTGAAACTATGTTCAGGATAAGGGCTTTCCATGAATTTTTAAAGGTATTTTCCAAAGCAGATGTGCAAACATGTAAAACTGCTTCTGCAAAAACTGCTTCTGCAACTGTGGCTGTAAATTTTAATTCCCCATCTATATTTCTATTATACCTCCAATGTGAATTTATTTACAGCACATTCTACTGGGGATCAGAAATGCTTTTAATCTTTCCTATGATTTAATAATAATAATTTAATAATTAAATTAGAGCCTGGTGGCGTGGCAGACTAAAGCACTGTAATTAACATTCAGCTGCCTGCAATTACTGAAAGTTCAAATCTCACCAGGCTCAAGACTCAGCCTTCCATCCTTTCTAAGGTAGGTAAAATGAGGACCCAGATTGTGGGGGCAATAAGCTGACTTTGTATAAATATACAAAAGTATGAAGGCTATTGCTTAAAGCCTTGTAAGCTGCCCTGAGTCTCCGAAGAACGGCAGCATATAAATCAATTTTTAAAAAAATGTATTTGGACTATTCAGCACGCTGTCCGTGGGGCTGCTCTTGAGCATTTGGAAGCTTGCTCTCTCCTTTTCTGATTAAATATTATTTTGTTAATTCTCTATATATAAACTGAATAAATAAAAAACAATGAATAAACCACTGTTGACTGATTTCGCCCAGCTTGCTAATCCAAACTCAAACTAACCACATTATAACATTATATGATGTATGAACCAGATCAGTGTTTAAGTTGGAAAGGAGTATTAGTTCATTATGTTTATTTCCCACCTTCCTGAAGAAGCTCAAAATAATTCTCTTCTAATGTTATCCTTTATAGATTTGTTTGTGGAATAGTGACTGGTCCAGACTCATGAGTGAAGTGCAGTTTGAAACTCAGTATTCCCAGGCCAATTTGCTAGACATGAAGATCTAGGTTCAAGTCCACTTCCACCCATGAAAAGTCACTGGGTGACTTTGGACTGGTAACTCTCTTTCAGCTAATTCTACCCTACAGAACTGTTGTGGGAATAAATTGAAGTGAGATCTCTCTGTAAGCCACCTTTGCTCCTAGAAAAATCAACCAACCAACCAACCAACCAACCAACCAACCAGACAACCACTGTAGTATATTGGTGTTGCTTCCTTGTTTCATAGGTTCCTTTTTTTTCAGCAGAGTCCATATGCTTTCCTTTGCCTTATATTAATAGAAATAAAGATGCTTAAAAACAACATTTCTTTCCTGTTCCTTAAGACTCTAGTGTGGTGTTCTCGTCGCTCTTGATGCGTCCATGGCCTTTCCACTTTCTATACGTTTTTTAAAGGTATTTTTTTAAATCCCGCCTTTATTATTTTTATAAATAACTCGCCATAAGGCAAACATCTCTCTCATTTCCCTGAAGATACATTAACTACTTTACAATTTTTCTCTGATGATGCCTCAGGGAAAATGCCAATGGATCCCACACAGTGTGAATCTATTATAAGATAATCTGATACTATTTTGGTTGCTCAGAGAGGGTTTTTTTTTTCCTTTTTGCCTCCCGTTGTTTCAAACACATAACTCCCACTAGTATTAAACATGCAAAGCAAGAAGGGAGGGGTGGTATCCCCAGGTTTTGGAAATGTGTTGCTATTCTTCTCAGCTGATTAAATCCTGGTAAATATAGCTATTTAGAAATCAAGCTGGCTTTTAATTAAAATACAATGGATCCTTTTCCTAAGATGCCAGTTGTGAATCTGGAGGCCTGGTCATACAGATGCTAATTGAATGAATATTCATATATCATGAATATTCAGCAAGTGTCACAGCAACATTCTTTTGTGCCCCTGCTGATTCACCAGGTTCTACTGGCATGGCAGATGGCAAATGCTGAAGGAGGGTGATTCCTAAGAAGGGGCACGGGGTAGAATCCTTGGCCCCAGACAAGCAGCATTTGTCTGGAAGAGTCTTAGAAGAGGCAAAAAGACAGGAATTAGCTGGCAAAGAGCCGGGGTTGATGGCTGGGTGGGATGGAAAAATAGAAGACTGGACCTACTGTTACTATAAGTAGCTTCTTAAAAGAAAACTTGTTTTTACTTTGATTGATGTGGAACTGTGCTTTCTAGAAGTGGACTTTATTTCGTGTTGCCGTTACCAGAACATGGCAAATGTACTGTTGAACTGTAGAAAACCTATTTGGGATATAATATGGCGAAGCCTCGTTAATAAACATCCCAGTCCAGTAAATAAAGCATGTATTTGTGTTTCTGTAGATAAACCTAACAAATGCTGAAGTGGATCAAGAATAACTTTTCCTTCCTTCCTTCCTTCCTTCCTTCCTTCCTTCCTTCCTTCCTTCCTTCCTTCCTTCCTTCCTTCCTTCCTCCAAGGCAATCAATAGATGACAAAACACTTTCTCTTATTTATTTAAAAGCTATCAGTGGCTATAAAGCAGGGGTGCTTAGACCTGGCCCACGAGGCCGCCCTGGAAACAATATGCCTCTGCCAGTGAAAATGGAGGTTGTGAGGTGCATGGCCCTCCCAGCTTCCGTTTTCAGCTGTGACGGCCTCCTGCAGCCCTCTGCCAGCGAAAATGGAGCCCGGACAGGCGACGCATGCAGCCTCTGCCAGCTGAAAATGGAGCCTTGATGAGTGATGTCGAGCTGGCCATGCCCCTGGCCACACACACCCTGGCCCCCGTAGGTCAAACAAACAGAACCCTGATGTGGCCCTCAATCAAATCGAGTTGAAACCTCTGCTATAAAGAATAATACATGTCTTTCAGGAGATATTGTACCTACAGTATTTTAGACAATAAGATTCTAATTGAATTCTGGGAAACTCTGAAATTCCTTGCTTCCTTGGGAGGATCCCTTCAATTTAAAATATCAGTGATGGTAGATATTTAACTGCACACCATAGTACAGTTAATCTGACAATTGCTTTGATTGTGTCTAACCAAGGCATGATGCCATTTCAAACTAACCTTCCCTTCACCTCTTTGTTAGTTCATATGCAAAACACTGTTCTTTCAAAATGAAAGATTGCCAGATGACATAATGCCTAGCATTTACAACCACATTTTTCATTTTATTTTAAGAAAATGCTAGGCAGTAGAAAATAATTGAAGAGAAATATTTGCTCTTTCATTTATTAAAACTTTTCAAATGTGCATATCTGTGTAGACATATTTTAAATGTTATCTTCTATCATTGTTTCTGTAGGACTCTTAGGTTATCTAAAATGTTTATTTGATTCATATATGCTATGAATCCAATAGTATAAATGCTATAATATGCCACTAGCCTATCACGGAAGTCTTTTACAGTAGATAAATCTGGCCTTGCTTAGCCAGTAGCTTAGCTTAGCAAGTGGATTCTTGTCCAGGCACAGGAATCTGTTGGCTTATACTCTGCCTTCTGCAATGTAGATCTATAATCTTATTGAAAACAGAACAATGTATGTAAACAGGAGACAATATACACAAACATACAGACACATCAACATACAGGTTTCAGAAAACAACACAAGGAAGACACAGCCATTAATTTTTTTTCTTTAATTCTCACAATATGAAATCTCCCATTCATATTCTGTAGTAATATTGCAAGGATAAGGCTGAGGGGAAGGGCTGGAATATATAAGATAGGATGTAGAAGAATTTACTTATTTCTATTGCTCCTGTGCTCCCCCCAGCTCCTACCAACCTAGCAGTTCGAAAGCATGCAAATGTGAGTAGATAAGTAGGTAAATAGGTACCACTTTGGTGGGAAGGTAACAGCGCTCCATGATGTCATGCTGGCCCCATAACCACAGAAATGTCTTTGGACAGCGCTGACCCAATGGCTTTGAAACAGAGATAAGCACCGCCCCCTATAGTCAGCAATGACTAGCGGAGTACAATCCTTTACCTTTATTGTACCACCAGGGCCTGAGCCCTTCTTTCCTTGAAAAACCAAGAAAGGGAAATTCAAGGGTTTAATTTAGTTGGGCAAGCTTATTTCTGTGCCCTTCTTATACAACATTAAATGTAAAGACAAATTCCACCAGCTATTGTTTTAGAAATTTTCGTTTTTTCTCTTTTTTTATGCTAGAGATTTGCTCACTTCAGCCATGAAAACATTTATCTGAGCTGATGCTGTTTAAATACTATTTGCATGTGTTCATCTCTCTAACTTGGTGCCTGATATTGGATTATATTTTTAGAATTCCTACCTGGATAATTCTGTTACAATTGTAGGATATCTAAAGGACATCACATTAGAAAGGGCTAAAAGAGATTATTCCAGCCAATCGTATTTGTCTTAGGGATGACATCAACAAAGGCAAGAGAAAGTGATACCAATTCTTGGATGAACATCTGCCTCAAGCATTCAAAAGAAAATGATATGGTGATACATCTAAAAGAAAGATGTAATGAAGTAAATCGAATTGCAAAGTGGTAGAAAGATTTCACTACAACACAAGCATAAAAAGATAAGCCAGGATTTAAAATTGTTTCATTCAAGGCTTTCATCTCCTCCCATGTTACTTTTTTCAAAGAACAATCATAATTCTCTGTCTCTTTCCCCCCACCCCCCACCCCCTAATATGGTTTCATTTTAGGCTACAGCCAAAATGACTTTTAACTTCAACATTTTGCAGTAATAAAAAATCAATAATAACAAAGAAATGACACTAAGAAAGCAGGAAATCGTTCCAGTCCTTTTACCAGTAATGGCTGTGAGGTACCTCTAGGATTTATGTCATAAAGTAATGTGTTGTGCCTATGTGTGTATTGTATATCTTTTGCTCACCCCTTGTTCTGCATCTGTGTGTGTTTCCATGTATGTGCATGGGGACGCACAGGGCCAGCTGTACATGTTCTGCTCTAGGTCATGTGACTAGAAGCCAAAAGCATTGTGATATTGCATGCCAAGATCGAAGGCCTGAGGCACTCACCCAAGAGTTTGATCATACTGCCCACAAGATCCTCAGGGAAAATCCCAAATTCTAGAACCCCATTGGGCCCATCAATTGCCTGGGCAGGCTGATCAAACTGGCCCTGTCTTCCTGCAGGGGAAGGTGACATCTATGAGCCAAGAGGCAACCAGAAATTGATCTGTCCATGACAAAATGTCCATGACAACCTTTTGCTGTCCAGTTTTATTCAGTTTTTGGTGATGACACAGAGATGACACAGACGGAGCCTTAAACTCTTTTAAATAATTTCTTTCCAACATTCTGTTGAGTTGGAAAGGACTCCCCCCACCCCCCCGGCATTTGGACAAATGATGCAAAAGATAGTGACATAAGGATCAATATACTATCTCTGCCTGTGGTCGCTTGAGATCTATTTTTTCCTCTCTGTAATGGAAAAGGTGCTTCCAGCAGCTTCTAGTAAAAGTTCTGTGTTATCCTTACATTTCTAGTAAGAGTTCGGTATCATTCTTAGTGTTCTTCAAGAACTTTTCTTTTGTAGGAAAAGTTCTTGAGGAATAATAACAGTTCGCATTCTAAATTATTTTCCTAAGAGGGGGTGGAAACATACATCCATGCACCCATTTTAACACGTATATTATACATTTATGTAAATATATATATGGTGGATAGATACTTAGGTCAATCATTACTAAAAAGAATCATATGTTTGGGACTGCGATTCTAGGAGAACAACTGCAGGAATAATATTAACCTGTGGCTCTGCTATGCAGGGACTGACGTGATCTGTGATCTGGCACATTTGGGAAGTAATTGGAAAAATTGCTTTAGGGCATGAAAATGAAAATATGTTGGAAACAGAATTATTAATACTGCTCTATGTAACCTCTCATTATTGTGTCTTGCAATAATTGGGACAGTCTAAACAGACCATAAATATTTTATATAATTAAAATATTCACGGGGATACATTAAAATGATATGAAGATAATTTATGCCCTGTCAAGCATTCCTCCCTCCCCCCAGTGCTGTGTGTTGAAGGGTGAGAGGCCACATGAGGCAATTATTTACATTTCAGAGTTGTAATCTCCTCAACATATTATGTGCCTATACTGTTCTTATTTAAATCTATTTTTAAATTGCCAATTTCAGGCTACATCTCATATTATGAATGTTTATACTATGTTGTATGCCTTATTTCTTTCATTTGTGAAAAACTTGGTTCCTTTATCAAAGGAAATAAACTTTTTTTAAAAACTAAATTTTATTAAGTTTTTCAAATTAAAATCAACATAAGACAAAAACATTGATTATACATAAAAACAAAAACCGTACAATCCCCACCCTCCCTCCCGCATTCGTAACACTAAACATACAAACATGTCTATCCCGGCAGGTAATATTCCTGCCCTCATTAATAAATAATTATGCCCACAACACAGAATAAAGTAAATAATCCCCAAATATGATTTTCATACAATTATCTTTCAAACTAAATAAATATCTCTCTCTTTATATTGACTTAGGCTCTCACTTCATCTCAATCCTTTTATTCAACCACCGATACCAACTGTCCCAGCTTTGAAAAAATTCAGAATCCTCTTTTTCTTTCAACCTATATGTCATTCTGTACATATAGATACACAAAGGAAATAAACTTAAACCTGAGCAGTTGCATGTAGCATGGGTTCCTAAGTCTGAAAGACCAATGGAAAAAAAAAAAGGATATTGAGATTTCTATCACTTAGGATATTGAGATTTCTATCACTTTTCCTTTGCTACCGGAAGTGGAGAATCCAGGTAAGAACTAATCCGAGAGATCAGTTAATTTCAAAGGTTTCCAAGTCCATTGGTTTTGTAAGTTTAATAGGGTTAAATTTGCAATCCAGAAGTTCAATGATATTAAACCATTGGATTTTTCATGAGCAATCAAACACTCAGAAATCAATAGATATTCTTTTATCTGCCTAATACACACAGTTTTTAAAGCATCAGTCAAATTGAAGACAAATTTGTTCTGGATCCTGAAAGCATGCAGTTAAACTGTGTATTCACAATGGTGATTAATGAAGGAAAGATATTAAAATCTTATGACAAAACATTTTGGCTTCTATTTCTATCTACTGGCATGTCTGCGTGCATGTGTGTGCGCACATGAAGCTTAGAAGGGTGCCGCACAAAGAGGCAGAGCTGAAAAGAGTCCCCTTTTTGCAATTTTTGTTCAGCGCGAGCACAAAAGCATCTTCGTGCACAGAGCATTCTTCATGGTATCGTTCTAAATATAATGGCCTCTTGAGTCAATATTTGAAATAAGAATAGCCACCCATCAAAGTACTCACATATGCATTTACTACATCTGTGGGATGCTATTTTTAACAGAAACTTTTCAAAGTCACAAAGGAACAGCTGATCAAAGAAATAATCTCCATCTTGAATAGGGTTCAGCCAACCCAAGCTTCTCATGCTTCAATTCAAAACAGAAAGGCCCTTTTTTCAGACTGGGAAACAGAAGCAGTCAGGGAGGCTGCGAAGGGTTGGAGAGATGTTTAGCAGAAGATCCTTTCTGGGTGGGGTTCCTGTGTGTTTCCTGATTAGTGCTGTCTCCGTAGGATCGCAGGTCATTGGACGTTTTCCTCACCTAAGC
The DNA here is from genome assembly GCA_012654045.1 of Ptyas mucosa. Classification (NCBI taxonomy): domain Eukaryota; kingdom Metazoa; phylum Chordata; class Lepidosauria; order Squamata; family Colubridae; genus Ptyas; species Ptyas mucosa. Next base: position 2,936,003 of record WNWU01000006.1, read on the forward strand.
CCATTACTTCCTGCTTAGCTGCAACGCCTCTCAAACCAACTGTTTAAGCAATTTCCCCTTTGCAGTGTTAATGTTTTGAAGAATTGGTCAGCAGTCAGTTTCCAGTCAGCAGAATGTCTTATGTCACCCTGGCTCCTGAATTCACTGCGGTTAGCTGCCATAGCATCTTGCTCAGCTCCTGATGTTTATTTCACAGTTCTTTAAGATGTGACAAGGGATAGTACAGAATACAGAATAACAGAGTTGGAAGGAATCTTGAAGGTCTTCTAGTCCAACCCCCTGTTCAAGGAGGAGCCCCTATACCAAGGCTGTCAAACTCCCAGCCTGTGGGCCAGATGTGTCATGTGCTGGCCACGCCTATGTCTGGTTTAGCAAAGGAGCAAAAAGTCCCGATACATCACGTGACACCACTGTGATGACATGAGTTTGACATCCCTGCCCTATACCATTTCAGAGTCATAACTGTCTACTCTCATCTTAAAAATCTCCAGTGATGGAGCACCACAACTTCTAAAGGCAAGCCATTCCACCGGTTAATTGTTCTCACTGTTAGGAAGAATTTCCTTAGTTCTAGTTGCTTCTTTCCTTGATTAGTTTCCATCCATTGCTTCTTGTCTTGCCTTCTTGTGCTTTGGAAAATAGGTTGATCCCCCCCTTCTTTGTGGTAGCCCCTCAAATATTGGAACACTGCTATAATGTCACCCCCAGTTCTTCTTGTCTCTAGACTAGCCATACCCAATTCCTGCAACTGATTCTGCAAGCTTTATAGACCCCATCCCCCAATATCTTATTTTTCTGACAAATCAGAGACAAATGGACACAACATGAAATGAAAATACAGTATTGAGTGGAGAGAGGATTAAGTTACTGACTTAATATCTTTTGTTCAAGTCTGTAATTGTTGGCTGGAGGATGCACTGACAAGTTCATGGTGTGCTCAGTGTTTCGAGATTCTGTGAAGATGACTGTGTTCTGACACACATTTGATCAATTAGGCATTTGTTCTTGTAGCCATTGCTACAAGAAACATGGATTTCTTATGGCTATGTGCATTTTAAAACTGGGGCAAGATAGAGAACTCACACTCATAACCTCTACTTGCATAAGAGGCATACTAATGCTAGGAAGAAGGGACGTGGTGATTCAGTGGCTAAGACGCTGAGCTTGTTGATGGAAAGGTGGGCAGTTCAGCAGTTCAAATCCCCTAGTGCTGTGTAACAGGGTGAGCTCCCGTTACTTGTCCCAGCTTCTGCCAACCAGCAGTTTGAAAGCACATAAAAATGCAAATAGAAAAATAAGGACCACCTTTGGTGGGCAGGTAACAGCATTCCGTGCACCCTTGGTGTTTAGTCATGCTGGCCACATGACCACGGAGACGTCTTCGGACAGCGCTGGCTCTTCGGCTTTGAAACGGAGATGAGCACTGCCCCCTAGAGTTGGGAACGACTAGCACATATGTGCAAGGGGAACCTTTACCTTTTCCTTTTAATGCTAGGAATATGAGCACTTTTTTCCATATAAGAAAAAACAAAAAAGAATCAGTGTAGGGTTGCAAAAAGAGCCTAGCACCTTTTATCAGATTTTGTGATTGAGGCCAAATGAATGTTATACCCTTGTTTTACAGTAATTTCCCCACTGGTGTTCTGCAGTATTTCCTACAATCATCCAGCCATTGTGGTGCCAAAGTAACAGCACAAACTTCAGGTCATTTTAACCAACTGAGGGCTGCTGTGAAGACACTCTGAGTCATGAGCTGAAGAAGTTTCTTGGATGAGAAGCAAAATGTCTTCAAAGAAAAACCAGAAAGTCCATTTGCCTCTTGAAAAAGCACTGTTGGGGCAACCATGACCTGGATGACTGAGAATCCCCATAGACACAGTCTCAGTCACTAGTGGGGAAATGGCCCAAGAGAAGAGCAATAAAGGTGATAAGATAAACCATATGATGGACAATTAAGGGAACTAGGTCTAATTAAGGGAACTGTCTAATCATAGTCCAGCAAAGAGAAGGACTAGGGGTGATATGACAGCAGTATTCTAGTATTCAAGGAGCTGTCACAGAAAATGGGAAATTAATTTATTCTCCAAAGTGTCAGCTTTGGAAGCCATCTTAGGCCAGAAGCTTCCATGCTGCCACCTTCTCATGTGTGGGAAAGTAGGAGGGGGGGATTTAGTAGAGGGGTTGTCTGTAGACATAATAACATTCTTCCTAACGATCAAGGTCAGGGCAATCCTGCATCTCTAGAAGGGGTGGTTGGAGTGATGTCTCGAGATGGGACGGCGGTTGATTGGAGCATGTGATCGACTGAGGAGTGAGGGGATGGTTTTGGGAGTTTTGATTTACTGTGGGAAAACCCGGACCTCTTAGATTCGGGTTTTCCCAGATGTGCCAATTTACCTATTCTGGTAAATAGAACTTTAAAAAAATGCTTGCTTCAGAGTTTTTAGTTGGAGTTGGGGGTTTTTTGGAACGCTGACACAAAGCACCTGAGGGCAGGACAAAAAGTAAAGGGTGGAAGATCATTAAAGAGAGATCAACCTAGAAGTAAGGAAAAATTTCCTAACTATGAGAACAATTAATCATTGTCTCCAGAAATGGTGGGTGCTCCATCATTGGAGGTTTTCAAAAAGAGTCTAGACAGCAATTCATCCAGGATGGTATAGGGCAGGGGTGTCAAACTCGATTTCATTGAGGGCTACCTCAGGGTTGTGTTTGACCTCGTGTGTGTGTGTGGCCAGTTTGACATCACTCGTGTCAGGGGCTCCTGTGATGGTCTGAGTGCTCTGCCAGCAAAATTGGAGCTTGGGAGTGCCATGCGTGGCCCTCCCAAACTCTGTTTTTTTGCTGGCAGCAGTCACAGCAAAAAATGGAACTTGGGAGGGCCGTGCGCAGCCCTCCCGAACTTTGTTTTTGCTGGTAGAGGCACCACAGGCCGGTCCTTTACTGCTTTCAGGGCGACTCCGTGGGCCAGATCTAAGCACCCTTGAGTTTGACACCCCTGGTATAGGGTCTCTTGCTTGAGCAGGGGGTTGGACTAGAAGACCTCCAAGGTCAACCCTATTATTCTATGTTCTAATGATTAGGAATTCTTCCTAAAAATTAGCTGCCTCCCCTGCTTTCTTCCTTGCCATTTCTCTTCAAGCATTGTTTATATCAACCCTCCTGCTAGATTGCATGTTCATTGCTAAATGTAAGGAGTGGGGGGAACAGAGCAAATATTCAACAGATTGGCAAATAGCAAAAACGTGCTAGGACTTGATTTGTTAATTATAGTCAAAAGAAATGGCTCTATTGATGACTGTGCTGTTACACAGCATTAGACCTCCAAAAACAGCAATTACAAATGTCATCTAAATATATATCTGCTGCTTATGACAAAGCCAAAGGAGTCTGAAACTACTGAATGTAGCACTTGTAGCAGCTTAGTCAAATGTCGACAATGCTAATGTTAGCGAAATTGTTTCTTTCTTTCTCTCTCTCTCTTTCTGTGAAGCTTTGGATGAACTCAACTTTGGACCTTAAATTCCAAAAGGCTTTCCTGCTTAATTCAAGGTTAGGCAATATCTAGTCTGTCAAGTTATTTTCTCCCAAAGAAAATCTCGGGCTCTGTTTATGTATTTATTATGCTCAGGTCTATCCCCATCCCCCTTTTTTTCACATACCAAGGCCTGAACTGTATCTTGGTCAATAATGTAAAGCAGTAGATGTAGATCAATCAATTCCAAGTAATTGGAGCTCAGTTTTCTTTCTGGGATGGGGGCAAAGCAAGATTTATAGAGATGCTTCTTCACTGGTCAAATTAAGGGGATCAGATTGGACTCCCTTCCCCCCCCCCTAAAATTCTTTGCGAGAGACTGAGGATGCAGTTGTCGTGGTGCTAGGCAGAGAATTCTGGTTTCTCTATCGGTCCAAGAACACAAGTTTCATCAGGATACATTTTGGATATCTTACCTAACCTGATAAATTCTGCAGAAGTGCCCCTGCCCTCCATCTTTAGTAGAAGAATGAAGCCTCTAAGACTCCAGTGTGGTAGTTTATCAGCGTTCCGAGTGTGAGAACAGTTACTGGGGTCAAGCCATGAGGATAATCTTTGCCCTGACTACATGGTGAACAGTACTCAAGAAATAGAAAAAAAACAAGTTTCCCCTTTGCTGTTAGTCTTTGGAATGTGGATGCTATAACTTTTGGCAAATGGCCTGTATGCATTCCCCAATTTCTTTCACACTTATTGGGGTAGCAAGATGGAGAAAAAAAGCCATTAAGATTGACATTATCATTGGGTGTCACATCAACCGCAGTCATACCTGTGCAATAAAATCGGTTTTAGAAATAATCAGGGTGACACTTACTAATACTGGAAAAGATAAAGACCAATTTTAAAAAAATAGGAATGGGTTAATAGATTGTTAAGAAAGAGCTTTGATGAATATAGCTCTGTACAGTTTCTGGAAATCTATATATTGGATAAATACAGGTAGTCCTCGAACTTAAACAGTTCATTTAGCCATAGCAATAGCACTTAGACTTATATAGACTTCACAGTGCTTTACATTTGAAATGCATTTGAAGCATTTGAAATATGGATTTACAGACGGCTGTTATGTTTAAGCTGGATTGACAAATTCAGAAATGAGGAGGTGATAAACCGCCTGGAAAGCCAAGGGAAATCATCAAAACCATTAAAAAGCGAAAGTTAGAATATTTCGGACATGTGATGCGACACCTGGGAAAATACGGCAAACTTCCCTTAATCCTCCAAGGAAAGATTCAGGTCCAGGCAGAAGAAGAATATCATGGCTTCCAAATCTAAGGGACTGGTTTGGACAAAACTCGGCAGCACTTTTTCATGTGGCTGCTGATAAAAATAGGATCACCAACATGATCGCCGACGTCCGATGACGGATATGGCATAAGAAGAAGAAGAAGTGCTTTACAACTCTAAGTGGTTTACAGAGTCAGCATATTGCCCTCAACAATCTGGGTCCTCATTTTACCAACCTCGGAAAGATGGAAGGCCGAGTCAACCTTGAGCTGGTGAGATTCAAACTGCCAAATTACAGTCAGCCATGGTCAGCGGAAGTAGCCTGCAGTACTGCGTTCTAATCACTGCGCCACCAGACTCATGGTCATTTTGAATGGTCATTTAATGGTTACAACAGCACTGAAAAATGTGACTTACGACCGTTTTTCACCGTTACAACCGTTGCAGCATCCCCATGTTCATGTGATCAAAATTCAGATACTTGGCAAGAGGTTCATATTTATCACCATGCCTGTGTCCCAAGGTCACGTGATGCCCTTTTGCGACCTTCTCACAAACAAAGTCAATGGGGGAGGCAAGTTCATTTAACAACCAGGTTACTAACTTATCAACTGCAGCAATTCACTTAACAACTAGGCAAGAAAAGTCGTAAAATAGGGCACAACTCCCTTAACAAATGTTTCAATTAACAACAGAAATTTTGGACTCAATTGTGGTCGTAAGTTGATATTACCTGTACATGTAATATCAGAATGCAAGTAGAATTGTCCACATTATTGCACTTAGTATTTGAGTTCATTTTGCTTTATCTCTGTTATCTGAGTCTATTCTAAGATTGGACTTACTTTAGTTTAGAAATCCAAATCAGATATGGAACCTACAAAAAATGTCTCAGTTGGGGAATAAATTAACTGAGGATAACTAAGTCCAATTTTTTTTTACAATCCAATATGAATTGCAGTCCAAATACAACCCCCCCCCCCCGCCAAACATACTCCCAAGTGCTCAACTATGGACTGCGTATAAAATTAAAAGCAAGTTTATAGTACAAGATCAGATACAGAAAAGGAGATGGTTAGCCTGACAGAGCTAGCATAAAAACCCCTGACAGAAGGAGCCCACATCCCAACCTAGCCCAAAGCCAGCATGAGAAAGATTTTCAAGGATTGTTTAAAGCAAATAGAGGTCGGGGCCATTTAAGTCTTTGGGAAGATGCTGTTTCAGAGGATAGAAACCAGAGGTGGTATTCAACTGGTTTTGACCAGTTCCGGAGAACTGGTAGCAGAAATTTTGAGTAGTTCGGAGAACCGGTAAATACCACCTCTGACTGGCTCCACCCCCATCTATTCTCTGCGTCCCGAGTCCCAGCTGATTGGGAGGAAATGGGGATTTTGCAGTAACTTCCCCTGGAGTGGGGAGGGAATGGAGATTTTTCAGTATCCTTCCCCTGCCATGCCCTCCTAGCCACGCCCACCTAGCTAAGCCAAGCTCCCCAAGCCATGCCCACAGAACCGGTAGTAAAAAAATTTGAATCCCACCACTGGTAGAAACGATGTCAGTCATGCTTCCTGGGTCCTATCAGATGATACCGGTATTGTTTAATGGATAGGACCCAGATGATGTTGATACTGCCTGGCTCTGTCTGAACTTATAGGTGGAAATATGGGCGAAAGGCAATTCTTTAAATAATTAGGCCCTATGTCAGGGGTGTCAAACTCAAGGCCTGGGAGCCCAATCTGGCCTCTGGGGTGCTTAGATCTGGTCCGCAGCTGGAAATAGCAAAGGACTGGCCCGTGGTGCCTCTGCCAGCAAAAACAGAGCTCGGGAGGGCCACATGCGGCCCTCCTGAGCTCTGTTTTCGCTGGTAGAGGGTTGCAGGAGGCTGTCGCAACCAAAAGCCAAGCTCAGGAGCCCATTTTCTCTGGCAGAGCGCTCAAGTCACCACAGGAGCCCCTGACATAAGTGACATCAAGCTGGCCACGCCCACCTTGGCCATGCCCACTCTGCCCCCCGAGGTCAAACGCAACCCTGATGAGGCCCTCAATGAAATCGAGTTTGACACCCCTGCCCTATGTCATGTAGGCCTTTGTAGATGAACTGAATACAGAAGCTTGCTGGTAACCCATGCAGCTCATGAAGCAGAGATGTTACCTGGGCATGCAATAGCATGAACTTGACTGTTCAAGCTACCACCTACTGAAACCTTCAAACAGTTTTCGAGGGCAGCCCCACATGGACCATACTGTAGTAGTAGTACCCAAAAAAAGATAAACAAGCACGAATGAGATGATGCCTAAGGAGAATCTGTTCAAAGGCCTTTCTGGCTATAGCAACTACCTGTTTTTAAAGCAGGAACTGGATTGATTTGATTATGTACCTTCAAATCAGTGTTACTTTTAGTGAGCTGATAGATAAATTTTCTCCAGGATGACAAGAGTGCAAGAAGATCTCCAAATTTCTTCCTGTTCTATCTCAGGAAGTGCTACCCCATTCAGAATTAGGGGTGGAAAGCCCATGGATATGCAAAGTCAGTCAGTCTATCATCCATCCATCCATCATCTATATCGCCTGTCTATCTGTCTGTCTACCAATCTTCTCTCTCTCTCTCTCTCTCTCTCTCTCTCA
>WNWU01000006.1:2943489-2963169 GCA_012654045.1 Ptyas mucosa
CTGCCTCTCTGTCTGTCCGTCAGTCTATCATCCATCTATCTATCTATCTATCTATCTATCTATCTATCTATCTATCTATCTATCTATCTATCTATCTATCTATCTCTATCATCTATCATTAATTTATCATCAATCTATCATCTATATATCTAAGCTGTCCATCTCATCTAAGTGATACTTTTGTAAGCCACCCAGGGTTACCTACATGTCTGTTGGGCAACTATATAAATTTGTTTATGAAATAATAATAAATTATTATTATTATAACTCTGAATAGCTCTCACAAAAGTCCATGCATCTATAGCCACACAGTCTTGCTATGGCTGAGTTTGAGTTCATTCCTCTGTATTTACAGCAAATGAGTATTTTATTATAAGAAATTGCTGAATTTGCTTTCATCTGTATCACGTATGGAACCAAATGAAATAGAGCAACCTAGGTTTCAATTCACACAGAGTGAGAAAAGGAACATTTGGGATTTTGATACAATTTAATAAACTGAATTATACCAAAAGAGAATTGATCAACAAGAAACATGTAACTAAATTATTTATTTCAATCCTTTACAATATTTCCTTTTAGGCCAATTAAATCACTTTTGCTGGCAGGAATCTACCCACCAAGTGAAAAAAATCTCAAGGTTTTATGCTAGAGATCTGTGAAAATAGCTCAGCACAGTTTTCTATGTTAGAAAAGGAAATCCTATCAGGGGGAAACATTTTGGTGACCATTTTCTGTGTGTTTGAACTTGCCATCTAACAGGCCAGGTTGTTACTGGCCTTCAGTAGAGAGTGCTTGGCTATAATCTAGGAAGAGAGCTGGTGTAATAACTTATGGATGGATCTACTAACTGGAGCATGCTATTGAAGATTTTAAGCAGTTCCTTCCCACCTCGGTTTCCATTCAGCTGGCAGTGTTAACTAAGGATAACTAGAACAAAGTGTGCATACACTTGTTTTGGCAAAAGGAGAGCCTCCTCTATTGTGCTGTATTTTCTAGGCCTTTTCTCTGGCTGGCATTGACCAAATCTGTTCAGCAGTTACCATTTTCAGTAGCAGGTAGGGGAAATTTTCATTTCCTGTCCTTCTAGGAAAGCCTGTTCGTGGCAGAAGAGCAAGAGACTTCTAGGAAACTTTGGATTAATGCCTCCTTCTTTTCCCCCTTTTCTTCCCGAATTATGATACTCATAAAAGACAAAACAACCTCCATCTAACAAAGCACACATGACAAAGCAACACTCCAAAGAAGTATCCGAGAAGAAATGAAAAATGTGCATGCATATGTGTTGTTTTCTCCGAGTGCTCAGCCGAACCCAGGCAACGTGAAAGCATGCATAGCTAACACCCTGGACTGTGTGAAACCCTTTGTATGTTCCGCAGCCTGTGCAAGAGACTTTGATTGCCTCACTTGGCATGATCCCCAATACATTTTTGGAAGGTTTTCATGTCCATCATTGACACATAATGAGAAATTTATATGGTATCCAAAGCGGAAAAATTAATTTCAAACACTGGAGACCTGGGTCAATAGAGCCTACTGGCAAAGCCTATTATTATTATTTAGCCTTTCTATTAGAAATAATGGGTGGGTGGGTGGGTGGGTGAAACTGAAAAAGAGGGACATTACTCTTCTTCGCCACAATGTTATGATAAAGGGTTAAACAGCAGAATTGCTGTTTGGCAAATACCCTCTGGTACATAGTTAACTTTTTCTTGAGACCATAATTTCCATATTTAGCATTCACAAAAGGGGAAAGAAACCCCCACTAGCCTTATCCAACCTACTTTAGGTTCCACCTTTTTTCCTAATGCTGATGGAGAGTGCTGTGAATTCAGATACAGAGGTGTGGATCCAACCCATCTAGATCCCAGGTCCAATCCATCTAGAACAGGGGTGTCAAACCCAATTTCATTGAGGACCACATCAATGCTGTGACTGACCTCAGAGGCCCAGGTGGGCATGGCTGACTGGGTGGGTGTGGCTAACTGGGTCGCATGGCAAGCTTGACGCCACTCACTGGGCATGGCTGACTGGGTGGGCGTGGTTGACTGGGTGGGGGTGACCAGCTTGACACCACTCCCCAAACTGCTGGTATGTTTTCTCTTTGCACTATGTAGACTGGGCCAAAGCGGTGTGGGCCAGCCCCTTACATTTTCCAGGATGGCCCCACAGGCTGATCCAACCACATCGCGGGCCATATCTGGCCCACGAGCCTTGTGTTTGATACCTCTGATCTAGAAAGTACAGTTTAAGGGGGGATAGATGAGAATATTTAGTATCTAAAAGGTAAAGATTTCTCCTGTCCAGTTGTGTCTGACTCAAGGGGGCAATGCTCATCAGGGGCGGGTTTCAAAACCCGTTACTATCAGTTCGCTCATGGGCATGCATGTGCAGAAGCATCCGGGCAGAGCCTCCTGCCACCGTTGCTACTGGCTCGCCTGATCTGGGGCGAACCGGTAGCAACCCACCACTGATGCTCATCTCTGTTTCTTAGCTGAGGAAGCCAGCATTGTCCAAAAATATTTCTATGGTCATGGGGCCAGCATGACATGACACCAACGTGCATGGAACACTGTTTATATTCCCATCAAAGTGGTATCCGTTTATCTACTTGTATTTGCATCCTTTTGAACTGCTAGGTTGGCTGGAGCTGTGGCAAGTAACGGGAACCCACCCTGTTGTGTGACACTCAGGTCTTGAACCCAGGTTGCTAGCTTTTCAGCTGACAAGCTCAGCATCTTTAATTCCTGAACCATCACATCCCTGTATTTAGTATCTATTGGCAGTTAACTACCAAGAATGGACAATTATTGCTAAGTTATCATTTTTTTACATTGCTTCCATATAGGATTGGGGTATGCAAACATTTTTAGTATGGGACTACATTTTGTAAAAATATTACTTTGACCTCTTGAAGCTGCAGAGAGTATATTCTAGTGAGATAGTGATTTTAACAGTCCAGTTTAACATATCAGCTTTTCATCTTAAATTTGCCGTCCTGAAATATCAACCCTAAATTTCATTCCAAATGTATGGGGTTCTCTTTTGAATGCATGCTCAAAGTATTCTCCAACTTTGGGGGAAATTCCGAAGGTTTGGGAGGAGCAGAGGAGGTTGGGTCTTTTTATTTTTTGGGTGGGATGGAGTAGGGGAGACGGTCAATTGAAGGGAAGCTTACCAATTCCATGTCTTTATAAAAATAAAATAACTTGAGAAGAGAAAAAAAGGAGTAATGGGATTTTGTAAACCAAGCAAAATAAAACAAAGGGCTGAGAAATAATAATCTGCAGGGTTTTCCAAAACTATATCAAGCTGCAACAGAGTTTCAAAGGCAGTTGGGAAAATGTAGACTTTTTACCTTGCGTTGAAGGATATTAGCAGGAATCCCAAATGGGCATCTGTAAGAAGATTCCATCATTAATGAAGAGGCCTTCTATGTATTGGTGCAAATGGAGCCTACAGAAAACAACTCAATTGACAATTTGATGACTGTTAAATTGACATAGCAGTCACTTGTCTACATTGCAGTGAAGAGATTATGTGGTTATCCGAACATGCACCATCTATTATAATATTTGGGATTTAATAAAGTCTATCTTTTTATAGAGTTAGATTATTATTATTATTTTTTGCTTTTACATTTAATTAAGTGGTTGGCTATTGCATAACAAACAGCTACAGCATTGCTAATGATGGTATTTTACACAATAAAAGTTGGCTTCAGCTGGGTGGGAAATACATCATTCTCTCCCCACCCCCCCACACACACTTCTTCCCTCTCGGCCTTGTTTGAATGCATGTTGCTTTTAAAAGTAACCATTTTTCACACTTAGAATATTTTTGCCTGATCTGTTAAAAAGATATGCTTACTTAAGCTAGCTGTGCAGCTGTGATATGTGATTTACGCAGCTCTCTGTTTTGCCCTTAACTATTACTTTAGCTGTTTAGGATGTGTTTTTCCACCAACAGTATCCCCGTAGCCAAGACGAGATTTTTTTTTTTTTAAAAAGACTCAAGCTTCAATCATACTGCTTGGAGGAGGACTGCCAAAGACCCTAGAATGCTATGGATTTTGCCTTTTATATTCAAGTAGAAGGTTCACCAGGAAAGAAGGAATTTCTTTGTTAGATGGAGCGGATCTTTCTTTTAAGTTGAATAGATCACATTCACCTGCTCTCTTTTAGGGCAAATCTTCACTTGCTGCTGGCCCCCATGGCTGTTATGGACTAGCCACCATTATTTGAGCCACCATTAATGTACTTGCAGCCCATCACAATCGCACCCCCGCTCGTGTTTTGAAGCCCTGCTTCAAAGAAGCTGCTTTCCGCCGTAAACACATGCCTTGCATCGCTTCCTTCCGATCAAGCAACAGCTCAGCTCAGTACAGTACAGTACACCAGGGATATCCAACCTTGGCAACTTCAGGACTTGTGGACTTCAACTCCCAGAATTCCTCAGCCAGCATGGGAGTTGAAGTCCACAAGTCTTAAAGTTGCAGTACACCACAGTATCTGGAATGCCCACCCTTTCCTAATAGCTGGTTACTGTCCTTTGTCCTCTCCTCCATCAATACTGCTACTGCCATTTTTGTTCTGGTGGTTGATCTTGCAGTGGCCCAGTGGCCTGGTGCAAGATCAACCACTCAGTGTTTTCCCATCTCCTCCAGGAGTTCAGCACTCCATTCAACCCTCACATCTCTCAATGGACACCCTTTCCATACTGGTTGAAGCCAGCATGTCCCCCTTCCCCCCTTGTTTAGTCCTTGTTTAATGACCATTTGCATTTACGGTGATTAAAAAGTAACTTTGCGACTAAGCCGTATTACACTGATGACCTTGGCAGCTCTGTACAGGAAAGGAAAACTGGAGCGTGAACATAAACACAGTCATGGTTTCACTTAGGAAGCACTAATAGCTGAGTTGCAAGTCCTAAATTGCGGTTGCTAAAGGAGGACTATTTGTACTGCAAAACTCCCCCCCCCTTTCCCCCTAAAACTTTAAGTTGCAACATGGGGATGTTGGAATGGCATTATAAAAGTTCTGTGAATCAGCTTTTGGTTTTTTAACAATGAACCCTCAGTTCTTTCTTGCTGCTCTGTTTCCTTGCTGTACAATTTTCATGGAACATAGGAAGGAAGGAACAATTGGTTCCTTTTGCTTTAACATTAGCATCAAAGCAACAAGGGTATAATAAAGAAGGGCAGGGGAGAGAAAGGCGTGCCCCCCTTCAATACTAATTGGAACTGTCCAGTGAGAAATAAGGAATAGAGCACAGTGTCTCCTATTGCTAAACACCACTACCAGTCCAGAAGGATACTGTGGTCGATGGCATCAAAAGTCGGTGAGAGATCAAAGAGCACTAGGATGGATGCACCACCCCATCCTGGCTCCACCAAGGATCATCAGCAAATGTGTCCAACAGTGTCTCTGGCCTGAAACAGGTCCAGATAGTTGGTTTCCTCCAAAATTCATTGAGATTGTTCATCCAGACATGTTTTTCGTAAACTTTTTCTAGAAAGCGGAGATTGGAAGCTGGACAATAATTCTCCACCGGGAAAGAGTCCAGAGTTATGATGTACAGTATTAGAGAGGAAAAGCAGCAGCAGTTGGAGTCTGCAAACGCATGGCTTTTCTTTACCAGAAGGTCCATTCTCTTTCTCCTATGATTATCCTGTATAGCTATTATGCTCTTTGTGACATGTCTATAGAACAGCAATTATTATAAAAAACAAAAAACTCACCCACCCCTATGTCCAGTGGTGGGATTCAAGTAATTTAACAACCGATTCTCTGCCCTAATGATTTCTTCCAACAACCAGTTTGTCAAACTGCTCAGAAAGTTAACAACTGGTTCTCCCAAAGTGGTGCGAACCGGCTGAATCCCACCACTGCCTATGTTTAATATAAGAGAGAAACCTTCGAAAGTAGAACTTGTCAGATGTTTGTTAGGTGGGCATATGATAAAGGAAGCTGCTGCCTTCAAAGGTAGAGGCTGTAATAAATCATTGCACTAATACACTTCAGATAGCTCCTTTAAAAAGAAAGAGGGAGGGGGAAAAAAAACCAAGGCGTAGATTCAGCGTTGATAGAAAAGGGCATAGTGCCATTATTTTTAATGGAGTTGAGCCAGGACTGAAATTGGTCCAACGTCTCTGTTACAAATTGTTTTGTTGGCATACCACAAAAGAAAAGTTACAGTATTTTCAGAAGCAAACATGCCTATACAGTATAAAGCTGCTGGCATTATTAGAATCTCTTTAAGAAACTGCCAAATAAAAGAATGCACAAGGGTACATGAAAGAATGGGATAAAATGGGGAGCCTATATTTCTATCATTGACAGGAGAATTGAAACCTCCAGTTAATTATAATTACCTAACAGATTATGTATCATAACACAGCCTATACCTTGCCTCTTAAACAGTGGGAAGAGGCCTGCCAGAGAAGATTTTCACTCTGGCTGAAAATCAGTAATGAAGGTTGGCCTAAACCTTACTGTGAATAAATACTTGTTGAGGAACAACCAAGCCAGTGAGAACGTGGAGGCATCTTCTCTTGAGTTGCTCAACCAGCTGGAGTGTTAGGCATTTTTAGTAGGATTCAAATTGTCATCACAGGTCGGCATCCAATTTGCAAAGGTTTGGTAAAAAGGCAAGCAACCAACAATGTTGTTGGCTAGGTGTGGAGGAATTTATTCTGTTTTACATTTATTTATTTATTCCTTCATTCATGGAGTAAATAAAAGGGGTATGAGATTGCTTTATTTTCTGTACGAAACACAGAAAATAAAAAATTAAGAGCCCTCGCAGGTCTTTTGAATGTTGGCAAATATATGTGTCCAGGATAATGTTGCAGGATCCAATCTCAGTCGGTCACCGGGACCAGAGATTTAGTCTTCTGAATTTTCAGACTCATGCAGGAGCCCATCCTCAGGGAACTTCTCTCTCTATGTGTCACCGATTGGATCCTTTTCAATGTTGTTCAGTGAAACAAAGTCCACAATTGCACCCTCCTTCCATCCAATAAAAAGCCTTCTGCAATATTGGAAGAGCCAAATGCAGTTCTGCAACATGCCAAAATTATCCTGCTTGGCAGTGAGCCAGGGATGATAATAAAAATACAAATGGGATTTCTGTCCTGTGATCCAGGGCTTTTGATTTTACCTTGATATCATACATTAACAGTAGACTGAAGGTTAGGAAGAAGCTGATGCTAAATTCATTTTTGAGCCCCAAAACGTATTCTGCACAATCAGATAAGGAGTTCATGGCTGAGGCAAGAGTTCACAAGCGTAGATTTCCTGGCTGAGGGTACTGTACATCCCCGAGGATACTTTGAAGAAACCTATCTATGCTAGCCTGTTTCCCATCAAAAATAATCTTTTATTGTAAAGTTTTCTGTGTTAGAATATTTCACAGTATATATTTTCTGGGAAATAATTTTTTTCACCAAGTCTAATACAAAGGATATCTGCTATTAACAATGACTATGGAAAAACTGAATTCCAATATAATAAATCTTTTTCAAGTAGTCAAAATATCATTAATCTAGAGAGACACATAGAAAGTGCTTAAAGGTTTTTTGGGTTATGTTTCTGTTATTGGATATTTATTCACTGACATAGATTCAGGATAAGAAAAACTGCAATTGGAGTCAGCATCCCTTTAGGACTTGTCAAGAACAACAGCTGAAATGTTCCTGAATGCTTAGTTTGACCAGCTATGTTCAAAACGATCTCCCAGATAAACACTGAATCCATTCCCACCATCTTTTGCAAGTTTATCAAGATGACATACGTTTGTGTTCACTGACATTCTCTATATGCCAAAATGTAAAATGGATACTTGAAATTTCTACTCTTTTCCTTCCTTTGATTATCCCTATGTGGTATGCAAAGTGTATACGTGTGTTAGGTGTGAGATATAGGTAGTCCTCTGAGTTACAACTGTAATTGAGCATTATAAATGACATTATATGGTCAAAAAGTATGTGATCAGACCCAATTTTACGTTTTTTTTTTTGAAGTGGCTGTTAAATGAATGCTGTAGTCTTTAAACTAATCCATTGTCCACCAAGGGGCACATTTTGCCAAAAACTGGAAGTAAATGCTGATTTCCAGAAAGACCATCATGAATTGTACTCACAAGACCATTATGTCAAGGTTCCAAGTAATAACCCCAATGAAAGAAGACTCCGAGGCTTGAATTTCCTCAAAGTTCCATTTTATTGAAGATGTCATATTGGCATATCTAGGAAAACCTGAATCTGAAAGCTTCCAGGTTTTCCCCACCTAAAAGAAAGTTAAAGTCCCTGCCCAGCACCCATATGTCCATCACATGATCCAATCAGGTACCACCCCAAATTGAAGATACCTCCCAGTCCCCTAATGGCAGTTGCAGGCCACCATGGCCTTTACTCTCTGAGAAAAGAATGTTATTTTGACTATATATCACCCATACTCTATACAATCCCCCCTCCCATTTTCCCACAGTAGAGAAATGTGGCAGGCCTGAAGGCCCAACTGTAAAAGATGGCTTCCAGGTTTGACACATTGGGTCACTGCAAATGACAGTAAATGTGGGCCAATTGCTGAGTACCCAAAATGCAGTCATGTAACCATGGGAGGGGGCATCATCAGAACTTTGAAAAGGGTTGTAGGTAGCTTTTTGTGGTTCCACCGACAATGATAAGTCGAGGACTACCTGGACCTTATGAATGATTCTATTTCATCATTGATGCTTATAAGTCATCTCTCTCTTCTGACTCTCATCAAGGAGTCCTACTTCACAGAGAGATAACCTACACTTACTCCAGGAGGAATCCTCTGTTGTCCTCATGCTGCCTGCAACCTAGTGGCAGCTTATTGTAAATTGGCAAAACCTTTGGCATCTCTGCAGTGTTCTGTGGCTTTTCCTCTCATGCACTTTTGCAACTGGGGAGAGGAGGGGAGGGGAAGTACTTATGGCTATGCGTGCTTAGGGCTTCATGTTGAGGTTGTGGACACATGTTCTCTGCCGTGCTTTTCCTGTTGGTTTCTCAGCACAGATTCACATGGTTTCAACTGTGAATGGTAAAATTGATGAGGAGAGGCCTTGGACTGTGTTTAGAGCTTGGGATGATTAGCCAACCAAATAGATAGTTGTGTGTCATAGACTAATCATGAAAGTTTCAGGATCCAACCTGGGTTGGTCACCGGGACCAGAGGTTTTGTCTTCTGAGCTTTTGGACATGTGCTGGAGTCCATCCTCGGGGAATTTCTCTAGAGAGGAGTTCCCTGAGGATGGGCTCCAGCATGAGTCCAAAAGCTCAGAAGACAAAACCTCTGGTCCCAGTAACCAGATTAGATCCTGCAACATTATCCTGGGACACATATATTCACCTTCATTCAATAATGAAAGTATCACAAAATATTTTCATAGACTACTGTAGACCAAAAACAGTTATCACAAAAATGTTGCATGGCTAGGTAGAGTTAGGGAATTAGGGGAATTCATCATTTGGAATTGCTAGGATTCAGGTGGCATATAAATTTAATAAATTATTTTTATACAACTATGTGAAATTACAGCTGCCAGGTCTTTAGCTGGTGTTGGCCTTTATATGCATCGAGTTCTTCCCAAGAGTTTAGGATGTCATAACAAATCAGCATAGTATATCCAAGCAGTGTGGCCTTTTGCAATTGACAAACGGAAATTTTGCCAATGTGCAAATTTTCTAAGTGCTGTCCAATATTTTTGGGTATGGTCATTAGTGTGCTGATAATGACTAGGACCACCACGGACGATTTATGACATAATCTTTCAAATTCAATTTTTCAGATGTTAATAGTTTGTGATATTATTATGGATAACAATAAATTGTAACCAGAATGCTAGCTGGAGTTTGCTGATTTCTAAACAGAAGTAAAGACAATCAGCAGACCTTAGGAATTGTCAACCTCTGTTAGATTTTGCTACCTTTGAGGTAAACTTAAAATGACTAGCAAATGTCTCCATCTGCAGGATTTCACCTTCTGCTCAGTTAAGGTGAAAATATAAATAATAGCATGATGCCAATCGCTTCTGGATTTTGTGAATCTCTAGCAAAATAATAAATTATACCAATTGCCTTCAGATTAGATTAAATTAGATTGATTAGATTAGATTATCAAGAAAACAGGGCTACCTCTGAATTTATATGGAGAAAAATAACAAATTAAAAAGCAAATAGAAGAACAATGACTGTGGCCAAAGAAAGCAAAGATAGTATCAATAATAATAGGTACCTTGGGTGCATTCCCAAAACATCTGGAGTACAACTTGAACACCACTGGCATTGACAAATTTGCCATCAGTCAATTGCAAAAGGGAGCTTACATCTGGCCATGGTACCTATAACACTATCAAACAACATCTCCCTTCATCAGATCCTTGGGAAGGATTCAATAGATGGATAAAAATGCCAAATCCAGTCTAAACATCTGGCTGACTGTGCAACCAACCATAATAATAATAGCATCTGGCTGAGGAGTTCTGGCAGTTAAAATCCAGACATCTTAAAGTTGCCAAGTTTAAAAAAGAAATACTGATTTGGATACTTTTATACCATTCACTAAAGTCTATTCCCAGTATGGTACTTACTGTAGTTATTAATCTTAACTCTGTGCCTTCTGTCAATTATGATGAACTTTATACAGTGAATCCAAATGGAGGTGTAACACAATAGTTGATAGACTGGACTAAAAAGTTACATTTTTTTGGTCAGGTCATATTTTTAGATTTCTTCTTATTACCATCACTTCCCTTAGAAATGGTTCCAAGTTGGCCTGGGATCTTCTCCATTGCTGACAACCTCAAAATGCTGAGTAGAAAAATGATTGCCAATAAATCTGCCCCTCCTCCATTTGTCTGATGATTCATAAAACAATGAGCAGAATTGCTGTGACATGGGAGTGCTACCACTGTATTATCCTTCATGGAAAAAAAAATCTCAGCATGAAGCCACTATAGCTAACAAAACCCAGGAACCAGGAGGTACAAGTTTTCACCAATGGGAAAAATGACTCACCTCCAGTGGTTCAAGTGGAAAAGTGGATTTACAGCAAATAAATCTGTGCAGTTGCTGAACAGAGTTGACATGAGGGATCACAGAAATGCACTGCCAATTTAGGAATGCAGTAAAGACCACCCAAAGTAGGACCCTCAGTTCAATGTGTACTTCAGAGGACTTTAACAAGGACTCTCAGTACACCTTAATGCTCCATATGCACCTCCTATAAGCAGTCAACCATTTTCTTCCCATTCTAGTGAATGGTCAGGTCTGCTCACACAGAGGGCCTAAAACTGCAGCCTTCTAAGTTGCTTCTGTCTCCTTTTGTCATTTAATAGAGTTTGCAGGAAGCTTGATAGTGTGCTAATAAGAAACTGCTGCCAGCTATATTATATATTGTAGGAGCACACAGAAAATATGATTTTAAAAAGTTGTGTACGTGTGTCTGTCTCCAAGGAAAAGGAAACTAGATTCAGTGGGCAATATTTAAATATAAAAAAGATTGCTAAAGAATGCTTTATCAAAGATCTGTTCTCCCACCCTCCATTCATCCTCAATATCAATGATTTACTAGTTCTTTGCTACCAAATGGCTGTTAAGAAAGTATTTTACTGCTGGACCCCTAGCTGATCATTGTCTGATGCATCTTGAGTTAAACCTGAAGGCTTCGTTCAGCAACACCATATCCAGGGGCGGGTTTCAAAACCCGTCACTACCAGTTCACTTGAGGACACAGACGCGTTTGCGCACGTGTGCAACACATCTGCGCACAGAAGCATCCGGGCAGGTGGACGGAGCCTCCTGCCGCCACCGCTACCAGTTCGCCTGATCTGGGGTGAACTGGTAGCAACCCACCACTGACCATATCACTCATAGGAAGTCACAAGGCTAGCCCCAGATTAAATTGGGATCTTAATAAAATAAGATGTATTAGATTTCTTGCTCTACAGATGGACCACAAGCATCCTTGGCCGCTGCAGGGAGCATCTAATAATCACCCTTTGCAGGTTTCCACAATAACTCTGGCGAAGTCAATGTCATTTTTTAAACATCCCTCCAAAGCCCAGAATTTTATTATATCAGAAGTCTTGTGAAAAATTTAAATTGCTTGCTCACAGACCCCTGTTAGGAACAGCTGTAGAGAAGGTTCTAAAGATACTGCATATTTTCCACTTACAGGGGGAATCAAGCAACAGATAGGCTTGGACTGAAGGGATGGAGAACTAAAACTGAATGTTTGCAATGCCTGAGCTTCAATATTCCATAGAGGCTCCATCCCATATTTGAGTAGACCAGATTGCCCTGATAGACCGGTCTCACCAGAAAAAACACTTAATCTTTCCCCTGATATAGCCAACAAAGCGAGGAGAGCCTGTGGCTTAGAGATTAATACATCTCCCTAATATATCAGTAGCCCGGGTTCGAATCCCAGGTAGGGATATGGTAGTTGAAGAGGGCTAAATAGCTTGAAATATAAATTCAACACAAAAATAGTTTGTTGCGAAATGGACATTCATAATATGGTATATACCTAATACTCAGAGCTTTTTCCTCTTTGCCTTATGGCTGTACACAGGAAATGATTTTGTTTTAATTAAATGTTTGTAACCCACCTTGTATGGAAAGATCTCATCCAGGACACATTCAGCAGAAGCTGAATGTTGACACCAATATATACAAATATGAATGTATAATGTCTCTCTCAGGACTCCACTGTAGAAACAGACTTCCGAAGAAATCTTACTCAGAACAATGCTGGGCTATAGAAGATGTGGACAAATTAGCTATGAAGATGCTATTACAAATGGGAAGCTCACTGTGAATTATTCAATCTATTCAACATTCAGGGGTGGGGGAGGGGGAATATATTCCAGAGACATTAGGAAGTTCTTGCCTCTCCCAGAATTGTCATTAATGTTGGAGTGAAGCTGCAGGGATTCATTGGTTGGGTTCATACATTGTGCTCAGACAGGGTCTAACTGTGGTTTATTGAACAAACAAATGGGTTTGCACACTATGGTAAGGCAGAAATAAACCACATTTTGACACATTTGGCATCATGGGCACACAAGGCCATTGCCTGATGGTTCTAAGTACCTAAATGCAAAGAAAGGCTACCTCCCCTCTGTCTCTAATGTCTCCTTGAGAGCTGCTTCACAAGTTGTTTTGGTGAGGTTGCAAAGGTCTAATTAAAATAGACTATGCACCAACCATTTCTAGGAGGAGCATGATTTCGTATAGGAAAACTAGACTTTGTATAGTAAAGCTAGTCTAATTGCATTGCAACTGGCTGGGTCTTCCCTTAATTGTAATGTATTCCATCCGTGTTTGAAGACTGCAGAAATACCTTTACCCATTTAGGGGCTAATTAGGTAATGGTCATTGGCACCACAGTACCCCATTAGTAGCAGGCAATTTGTGGAAGGGCAGCCTGATGGGTCAAGCTGCAAGTGCAGGTGGCCTATCAGCAGAGCTTCTGCCACATGCACTACAAGGCATTTTAATTAGCCACATGACCTTGATCTTCGTTGAAATGTGCTGATACTCTCATCCATTGCTCTCTAGTTGTTATGCTGCGTTGATGGTAATTAAACCCTTTTTTAAAAGAAAAGAAAAGAAAAGAAAACTTAAACACTAGTTCAAAAGGCAACCCAGGTTGAGTAGTGAATTCACTGGCCTTGATGTGTAAACAGTAGCATTACTTCTTACTGCTGACATCGTGTGTGGAAAGCAACTTGAAACATGCCTTCTTTGGGTGAAAGCGGTGTATAAAATAAAAAGATGTGAAATAGAAAGCATAAAACCCAAGATGTAATAGATGTAAAAGATAACATACATGAAAAGTATATCTCCCCCGCTTCCTTTCTGGAAGCGGAGGTAGCACAATACTTCTTTCTGAAATCCGCTCCACAATTAAATGTATTCTATGGCTTGCAATAGGATGGGAGGAAAAATGTTGAGGGCAAGCAAGGAGAGATTGTAATTGAAGCTGGGAAAAATGTCAATTGTAGATTTTGTTCAGAGAATACAACGAGCTTATAGGGGAGACATTTTTGGTAAACTCCTTATCCTTTCTCTGTGTTTATATGATCTCTATCCTCTCTGCTATTTTTTTTCAATGTCATTTCCCCATATTTGTGTACGCCGCCTGAGTCCTTCGGGAGAAAGGCGGCATATAAATACATGAAATAAATAAATAAATAAATATTTGGTGTTCCATTTGGTTTCCGTGGAGTATGATGTCTGAACCCAACTTTCAGATTTCTAAACCATGATTCATCTTCTAGTGCAATATATGAGTCCAGTTAGTCATGAGTTACTATTAGAGAAACTGTATCTTAGCACACTGCATCAGACAATCTTCCTTATGGTTCAATTTTAGAGCCTGTTTTCCAAAATCTGAGCAATTTGTGGTGGTGTTCCAGTGAATAGGAACTTGCATGCAGGCCTTCTGTTTTGATCAAGAACAATATAGATGCAATTTTAAAAAATGTTACAGCTGTCCCCTTTATTACCTGAATTAACATTATGGTTCAATAGCTACTGAAATTCAACAGGTATAGCTTTTCTCATCATTGTATTCCCCGTTCTAAATAAAATTACACTGGATGAATTATTACTTTCTTACAGCTGTTAAACTTTTCTGCCAGGAAAAGAAAATGTATCTGTCCTAAATATTACACTTGAGGGAGGTAAGTAGGAAGTATTTGACACCTGAATCTCAATTTAAATAAATGTAGTTCAAAATTATAATTTCTAGTCACAATATGCAATAGAAGATGACTCATTAAGACACCTGCTTTGCATGTGTTTGCCAGAACATTAAAGCAACATGTGCTATTTTCTAGACCACCTACCAAGACAAAGATGAGGTAACTTTGCTGTAACTAAAATATCAGTCCATAACGTCAATCGGGACAGTCTCCAACTAGAAATAAAACAAACATTAACAGATGTTATGATTAGCTAGAATGAAATTCTAGCACAATAGGGTGTCAGGAAGTCCATATTTTAGAAACTTTAACTCAGGAAGTACTTGGTAGTAATTCATGTTGCACTTAATTCAATTTATTTCTTTTGGTTAAATATGCTTAGCATTATAGTGTAAGCAGGTACACAGAGAACAATTTATGACATATACATGACTATATATTATTATATGACATAATGATATATCTTTAACTCGGAGATATAGCTATGTGAACTTCCAACAATAGTTCAGCCTCTTAACATTTTGCTATTAGCAGATACTTCTGTAAATCAGTGTTACATAGTTTGATTCAGAATTAAATTATTTTAGGTGATAGAATAAACAGATAACAAATAAATGGATAATAAATAGAACCAGAATCAATATTCAGTATAAATTTAGCTACTCCTTTTTGAAACTAATAAGCAATATTTTTCTTGTCTTAGATGCTTTAGAACTGGATTTTTTAAAGGCATGAGGCATTTTGGCATCACCAAATATATATGTTCTGTTGTTTAAATGATGATAATATATTAAGAAGATCCTGACGGCCTTATAACCTTATTTCAAATATTCAGACATCAAAAGTAGTCTTCAACCGCTCTTTGTGGATTGTGAATTAAACATTATGAGATTATTGGCAACTGACATGACATCCATCTGTGTGAATGCATAAGATCAGTGTGCATCATATTATGCCAAGTGATCTGTGGTTTTAATTACATATCATAATCAGTGGATTTGTACATGTAATAACATTATATGAGGAGTTATGTCTTCTTAAGCAGCTTTGGAACGGAGAAGCTGCTACTTATGTCTAAATCCAGATTCCATCTGTGGGTTACTTTTCTTTGAATGATTACCACATCATGCAATGGCCTGCTCTTCATTTCCTACCTAATTAAAAAGTAGGACTAAATTAACCAATTACAGTAAGTGGGTCTAGTCATAAATTGTCAAAAGAGGTGAGAATTTACCTAAAAGTTTTTTAAAAATGGTTATAGAGGAACATTTGAAGAAATTAGTCCAAAATTGCTGGGTTCACAGTTAAACCAATATTTTCATATATAGCATGAAGGTTTTTAAAAAAACATTTGGGGTACCTATCCCCTATTTGATATTGTGGCCTAAAATGCCAAAGTTCCATCTTTTCAGTATTGAAACCAATGAATTATTCATGGAAAATTATTGCGGAAAAAATGTTTTACTTGCTATTAATTTTTTTTAGTAAAACTTCATCTGAACAATTCATCTATTGTTGTCAAACTGGCGGCTCGTAGGCTGGATACATCACATGCAGGCCATGCCCAACCCAGTTCTGTGAATGGGGAAAATGTGAAACATTACATAGCGGTAATGTGACTCGGCGAGTTTGACACCTGTGATCTATTATAATACATTTAGCCTTGAAGCTTTCACCAAAAAGCACATCTCAATAAAGTATTTGCATAACCTTAATTGAAAAGAATGAACAATAGGCATTGATATCAGTTTTATGTATGTATGTATGTATGTATGTATGTATGTATGATGTATGTATGTGTTTATTTATTTCTATATCACCCTTCACACTATCAAGCAACTCTGGGTGGCTTACAACAATGTACAGCAGTGCACATTTACTATTTATGTTCTGATTAAGAAGAATGGAATTATGCCTAATATTTTTTAGTGACTTAGACAAAAACTTTCCAAGAATGATCCTAAACTCAGTTATAACTTATCTGCCGCAACAGTCAGTACTGTAGATAAGGTAGGCTACACATCTGAATTGTCAATAGATTTGCAAATCCAATATTTTCCAAGGCTGTCATATATTATGTAACATAATTCAGGTGCAAGACTCCAGAATATTTATCAGCAAATTACTTTCACCTGAATGTGCTGTTTCCTACTGTTGATCTTTATCCTACCTCTATTGTCTTTACTTCAAACTGACTGACCTGCAAGGTAATGTGTGACAAAGCCCAGAGGATTTTATGTATTCCAGTGTTGTCAGAAGAAAGGGAAAACACTTCTTACCAGGAATGTTCATAACTTCAGTCACTGGCTTCAAAATGACAGACACAACCAGGCAATCAAAGCCCACATTCTTTTGATAGTTGGTTCATGCGTGCTGTGGACTATTGGCCACCTTGAGTTGTCAAAATAAAGGTAGGCTATAACTCGAGCCAGGTGCTCTGGCTGTTTCATAAGGCACCTTTTTCTACTTGGTGGAGTCCACGACAAAAATTAAGTTCACAATATATCTTTATCAAAAGATTAAGAATCTTTCTTTACAGTTGTCACTACTGAGATACATGAAACATTGACCAAAGAATTGGAATCTCTGATAATGTCCCTTCAATGACTGCATGTTCTTAAAAACATTTAAATGGTATTGATGAATTTGAGATTAAGGATGATTAATCAAAAAGTTGTATTTCGGTTCCATGAAACTCCCCAAATAACTTCAATGGATGGATATAACATTTTCTCTGTTGAGGATATAAAAAAATGTACGGGTTCATTTACCCACATGATATGGTGTTGCAAATTTTTGACACTTTTTAAAAATAGAACTTTAATGTATTTAAGTAGACTTCTGGAGAAATCTTTAAATATTAAATACTTTAATGCAATGTTTTTATACCATAGTTCTGGAATCTGACTCTCTATGAGGAATTATGGTTGTATCATGTACGGGAGATGGCAAAAATAATATTGAAAAGTTGGAAAAGTGACATTATTCCAGACATTAAGAATTGGCTTTTGAAAACATGTAATTTTTTTGTCCTGGAAAGGGCTACAAAGAAAATAATATGCTGTTCTTTGGCAAAGATTTTATGATATTTTACAATAATCTTTTGTACTGATTATAATATAGTATTACAAAAGTATATATTGCATATTTTCTGTAACTAAGCCAGTGACTAAGTTTAGTATAGAATGTACAGAGGTTTTTTTTTCCTTTTTAAGCGTTGTTACATTTTGAATTGTTTAGTTTAATTTTGTTTTTGTTGTGTATTTTGGTATTCTGTTGATATTTTGTAATAAATAGTAAATTAATTAATTTAAAGAGGAAAAAAGGATTACTTAAGCTTCTCTCATTCATGGACTAGAGAAGAGATGATATCAGGAACGTAGTACAAAGGTTGATATTGCCTGGGTTTGCTTAAACCATGGTTAGCTGGAAGTAGGGAACATACCATCCAACTATCTGATGTGTTATCCCAAAACTCGACTTCGTTTTTCCTTGATGATGTTTCGCTTCTCATCCAAGAAGCTTCTTCAGTTCTGTTTGACCTCTGAACTGAACCCAATTGTCTTCGAGGAAAAACAAAGTCCAGTTGTCTTTTGAAAAAATCACTTTTCGAACAACCATGACCTGGATGACTGAGAATCTCCATAGATATCTGGCATACTAGCATTCCTTCTGCTCCTCCCACCTTTGATGCAGGAAAATTGGTCATACTATTGAAGGAAAGAGAGGAAGATACATTTACCTTATCTGTAACTATTCTGCTTGACCTTTCAGATAAATCAGTGCCACTTCTAATACGGTATACATAGCATAGTGTTATAAGCAAGTGCTATGATTTTATGGATAAACATGGGGCGCTCCAGATCCACTTTTAAAAGGAATTCCATAGGAATTCCTATAAACTCTATCAGCAGCAGTTTGTGGGTTAAATCAGATAACACGGCCTCTTATAAGATTATTAGCCACATCAGGCGATTACATCCTTATCTCTTGATAGCATTTCTCACATGTTTGGTCTTTTTTTCCTTCATTAGCAGAAGTTAATTCCCAGCTAAGATCTTTTGCTTTCAGTACGCTAAACCATTACAGTGGATTTATTATGCAGATTGGAAAATGTATTATGTAAAACACTATAATCCAATATAGGGAAAATAATAAAACGTAACTGGGAACTTGCTTTATATGGATATTTAAAAGAAATTTATTCCCAGTAAAACAAAATTAAGCAATAGAAAAAGAAAACTAATTTAGGTATTGTCCTTTACCCTTCTACATAGAAATAAATTCTATTTACTCTAGAACAGAACAGAACAGAACAGAACAGAACAGAACAGAACAGAATAAAATAAAATTCTTTATTGGCCAATATAGGAGTATGTATTGTTTATGTATACGTATGTATACATGTATAGGTATGCGTCTGCATACCTGTGTAAGGATTTGGAGAACAAATCTCTCACCATCATTAATTTGTAATACTTCCTTAGGGTGCTAGCAAACCTACATTAGGGAATGAAAATGGTTTTTGGGCCATGTATGAAAAATGCTATGGTGAGTTCTGTAACATTGGCTTCATGATCGGTGATGTGATTATATTATGTTAACAGTCCTCTTGAGGCAAATGATTTCAGAGCATTATTCAGGTGTACCAGGAAGAAGCCAGAAAAAGCAGGCTGGAATGAAAGCAGGCCTAGCTTTACCTAATGAAAAGAGCACCTGGAGAAAACTATCTTTCTAAGTGATGAGAGGCAGCTGTCATCTTCAGCATATGTTAAATAGCATCTTCCTTTCTAGTTATAGACATTTGGATACTGCATTTAAATCCTGAGATACTGCAGTATATGTTACAATTGCAGAGAATTGTGTGAACTTTCCACATTAACAAAATCTTTCCTTCCTTCCTTCCTTCCTTCCTTCCTTCCTTCCTTCCTTCCTTCCTTC
>WNWU01000006.1:2966905-2986454 GCA_012654045.1 Ptyas mucosa
CTTCTCTTCTCTTCTCTTCTCTTCTCTTCTCTTCTCTTCTCTTCTCTCCTCTCCTCTCCTCTCCTCTCCTCTCCTCTCCTCTCCTCTCCTCTCTTCTCTTCTATTCTCTTCTCTTCCTTCCTCTTCTTCTTCTTCTTCCTCTTCCTCTTCCTCTATAGCCTTCTAACTTATAATAAACTCTGGGCAACCTCCCAGTCAAAAGAAGCCATGGTCTTTTACTGTATATTTTCATATTTTTAATGTTCTTACTTGTAAACCAACCAGAACAGAGAGATTTTAAGTACTAAAAAGGAGAACACATAAGTATATCTAATTTTAATATGTTGTATTTCTTTAGTATGGAGGTCCTTACACTTGTGCCAAATGAATTAGGGTGATGTATCCCGAACCACAAATGTTTTTGTTTGGGTAATGCTCACACTTAACAACTGTTACTATGTCTTGTGACTGCCATTTGTGTGCTTCATAGCCAGCTTTTAATAGCGTCTTTTGAGCAGCTACCAGTAAAACTGCAAGTCCGGGTCACTTGAATTCTCACTCAGTAACTGCAGTTGATTTGCTTAATGACTGCAGCAGAAGTGAAACTGTAGACCCATCACAATTATGTGGTATTTTGTTTAACAATGGAGTTGTAGGGCCCAATTGTGGTCATTGAGGGCTACCTGTGGTAGCCTCTTACAATAGATGTTAAAATGACTGCTAACATTTTCATGGGCTGAACCCTGGTGTTTGTAGCTGCTTTTCCATGGCATGGAAAGGTTAGACCAGAACTGAAGAAACTTCTTGGATGAGAAGTGAAAGGTCTTCAAGGAAAAACAAAATCCGGTTGCTTTTTGAAAAAGCACTTTTGGGACAATAACCTGAATGACCGAGAATCTTGATAGACGGTAAGACCAGAAATTAAAGGAGGAGAGAGAATTGTATACCTCCATACCAGGATGCCAAATACTTCAAAATGAAACTAAGAACAATAACTGTAACAGTTAAAGCAGCGGATGGAACAGCTGCTAATGTGCTCAGCACCTATATTAGCAACTATACATTAACAACTTTAGAAGTGGGTTGACAGCAATGCCGGGAATAACAACTGCAAATAAGAGCAGTGTAGGAAGTAGCAGGGAAGATGTTTTCTATTTCACTGCTGCTATTACTATAGAAACATTAAATCATCTCTACTCTACTCTACTCTACTCTACTTTACTCTATTCCTTTGCTACTATATACTATTTCATACTATAGAAAAACCAACTCATATCTCATCTCTTAATATACAAGAGGAGGAAAGATTGGTATCTCTGTTCTCTATAATCTTGGGTACCACTGTTGGGAATATAAAATGTTTCTCAAATTTGGGAATATAAAGCATTTGTCAAATTTGGCAACTTTAAGGTATGTGGACTTCAAATCCCAGATTCCCCCACCATCCTTGCTGGATGGAGAATTCTGGGAATTGAAGTCCACACATTTTTAAGTTGCCAAGTCTGAGAAATGCTGATATATAAAATTAAGTTGGTAAGAAATAGGAATGCACTTGTATGTGTGTGCCTCCAGTCTCACTCACCACATGATGAAGCAACAGTTTTTATTGATTTTATAGGCTTTGTTGCTTTTCTCTCTTTTATGTTCTTGACCATTTTTATGTGGCTTTAACAAGGGAAATTTAAGTCTTTCATAAAGATTATTTATACATCTTTTGCGATACTTATGTAATTTGGTGAGATCTAAATTCTGAAATACAATTTATAAATCCTTAACAATGAAACTAGCAAGTGTAATTGTTCAGCAAGAGTAGAAAACCTTCTCAACTTATCAAATACAATCTAGATAAGCTGTTAGAAATAAGTATAGCAGCTATAAATGATGATCCCGACCAAATCAAGGATATCTCTTTGATTTCAGTGGGCAATTTAAACATATCTTTAGTTCTTTCTTAGTGTAAATAAAAAGACCTTTAGGTTGCAACCCTACATATATTTGGAAGGGAATTCTATTAAAATCAGGGGGTTCCTTTCTGTATATAAGTTGAAGCTATACAGTGCTAAGCTTCAGTTGGATTCAGTTCTATTGTTGTGGGCATAACAAAGATTGCTTATCAACAGCTAAGAGGTTAAGTAATTTTAGGGTCAAGAGAAAAGAAATAGCTAGATCCATCCTACTTTAGAATGGAAGGGCTGGCCCAAGAAGTCCTCGCATGAACTCTCTGTTTGCCTCTATTCTCTTATGAGATTGAATGTTAGGGCCACACTAACCTTTAGGCTTTACATTGTTAACTATACAAGAGGCCCCTTCATCAATAATGGGCTCAGCTCTGGCTGAATGCATGCCCTGATTTACGGGAATGATAACCCACAGAAGCATTATAAAGGTATGTGGAAGTCAAACTTTGCAGCCTGAGCGATCTAAAGCTAATTGTTTTTATAGCCAAAGTAACAAACACAAAGCTTAAGTAGCCTGAACTTCTTTGTTTGCTTCAGCCTAACAAAAGCTTTGCTTATAGTTGCTGTTTATTTTACAAAGCGGTGCATGGGCATTCTCCTCTCTGCCCCTGCAACCCATGATATCATTTTATATATAACCAATCCTTTTCTTTCTTTTTTTCTTTTTCCCCTCCCAAAGGGGGGGGGAATGGTTCATTACTGTGCTGTTCAGAGAAAAGATACCTTTTGCTGGATTGGTTTTTTCCATGATACACTGTTTGTTCCTAGAAGAAAAAGAGTTGTATGGATTGTTGTTGCTGTAGAAGGGTGATTGTGAGAGGGTTGACTGTACATTTGGACAAAGGCTTAATGAGTATAATGTGAATACTCAGAAAAGTATAATAATATTCTGAGTATGTATCTGTCCATTGCGTATACCTTCTATTTGGTGGAATATGGACAAGAGGTTATTTTGCAAGAGACTCCCTGTTGTGGACCACCATCAGCCTGTGGAGCTGGCAGAGGAGTCTGACAGTAAGGAGGCTGGGGAGGAACATGGGCTGGTCCTGGAGTCTGGGGAAGGCCCGGATGAGGGCTCTGCATTGGAGGCAGAGATGGGCCAGGGCTATCTGGGAGTGATGCATGGACTCCGGAGCCCCCAAAGTCAGACAGCAGAGAGGCAGAGGAACAGGAGGAGTCTGTTCCTAGTGCATGCATGTGCAGAGCTGCCAGAAGGCAAGAGCAGTTGAAGCAAAAGGGATGACTTGGGAGTAAGGCCATGAGATGATTGGCCCCTCCCATAAGGCTTAAAAGAGAAACAAAGGCACTTGGGTTTTTTTGCAGGAAAGCTACATTGCTAACTCTGTTTCCAGACGGCGTCTCTTGTTTGTTTCTGAACTTCATGGGGCTTTGCCAAATAAGGCCTTTGGCAGGGTGTCAAAGAAGATAACAGTTGGTGATTATCCTGAAGGACTTCTTCCAAAGGACTTGTTTTGCAACTAATTGGGACTCAGCTGGGAATGAACGTAATTCTCAGCTGTTTCAATAAAGTAGGTTTGTTTGGGACTAATTGTGTCTTGTAAATGACTCAGTAAGCCTATGTCACAATACTCCCTACATTAGTGATCCTAATTTGGATCGAATGCAGTAGTATGAGTATGCTTGGGATAAAACTGTCCAAAACTGATTGCTACTGTTCTTACTAATAGCAGGGGATTCTGCATATGGCATAGATATGACTAATCCCTGTTACCTGGTCTACACTTCCTTTATCTTATCTACAAGGTATGGGAAAGCATGCAGAGCGAAGCTTCTGGAATTCTTTCCAATCACTTTATCAGCAGTGGCTAAAAGAGTCATCCACATTTCTCTCTCCCTCTCTCTCTCCCCCTCCCTCCCTCCTTCTGCTTTCCCTTGGGGTTGTGTCTCTCTGTGTTTGTATATATGTACATTAGGAAGCATGGTGAGGCAGCATATGCTCCGTATTGAGTAGGAGTGGTGGGGGGGGGGAGGCTTAGAATGTAGCAGTAAGCAGCATACTGACTCTTTGCAGGTATACTTAAGGATTTTTTTCTGCATTATTTTTACCACTGTCCTCAGCTAGATCTGAGTTTTTTTTCAAACTATTGTTTTCTTTCACTGGCTCTCCCCGCCCCCCAACCACATCAAATTTGATCCAATACTGTTCACTTTTTGAAAAATTACTCTACTTACAGTCAGACAGATGGATGGACAGAATTGAAAGTCACTTTACATAAATTATTCTAACCATCTGTTGTGTTGGAAAGAATAAAAAGCATTATGTGAGTGTTTCCATTGATCAAAATCCACGATGGGCAATGGAAGTCAGTATCCATAGGTTTGTCAGGTCATGGCCCCAGCTTATGGAAGATTGCTATTTGGAATGTAAGAGGACTTCATGATAAAAAGCCCAAATTAACAAACGAAATGAAAGAAATAAAAATATACACTCTATGTGTCCATGAAAATAAGAGAAAGGGAAGAAGTAATGAATCTGAATGAAGGAGTTCTGATTTTGTAGATTAAAGCTGATGAATGCATTCAGGGAAGGTGTAAGTTTAAGTTTAAATTAAAGCTGAAATGTGTATCAAAATGTACAGATTGGTATCCTCTGAAATGTTACTTATAAAAGTATGAATGCTTTGATGATGAATGTTGATGAAGTTGCATCTATGAATAGTGATTATGGAAGAAGCAGGTTATTTATTATGAGTAAATGAAATTCAGGGAAAGACATTATTCTGCTACATGGTTTGCTAAGTGAAAATGAAAAAGTAATTAGGGCACTTGAAGATCCCAGAATAAAAAAATGAGAATCGTGATTGGGGAGTAAGAAAAAAACCCTATTTGCAACGAAGACATAGTTTAAACATAAGTTTACTCCTATGAATACACAGAAATGAATATAAACATAAATTCATGATAGTTTTAATTGTTTATTATGAAATGTTTAGTGAAGGATTAGAGATCCTAAATGCAGAAGAGATTATAATGTCCTTAATGAAACCAGGGGAACATGGACATGGAAGAACAGTGAAGAGAGTGAACCCTGCCGTCAATAATTTACTATTTAAAACCATAAACAACAAATAAGAAAAATCTTCCCTCAAACCAATTGAAAACACTCCTGCCTCGATTCAATTTCAATAAATCACTTCTCATCTGGATTATAATCTGGTTCCAGGGGAATCCAATCACAAACCTTGGCACATCTAAGCATGAAAAAGAAAAGCAGACCTGGAGATCATAATCATAAATATAACACCCAGGCCTCTGACAATCACCTCCGGCAGCCTCATAAAAATGCAAATAGAATGGGATTGAAACCTGCAGGATTATACACTGCAAGGGTGATGGAATGGAATATCTTCTCTCTCTCTCTCTCTCCCCCCCCCCTCTCTCTCTCTCTCTCTCTCTCTCTCCCTCCCTCCCTCCCTCCCTCCCTCCCTCCCTCCCTCTCTCCCCCCCCCTCTCTCTTCTTGAGATAACACTGGAACAAAGAGCACCTGCAAATAAAGAGTACAGAAACAAAAATTATTGCGGAAATAAATAAATAAAAGCTAAACAAGGACCATCCAGCAGAATGAGTAGGATAAAAAATAAAAATGATGAAATGAGTTCAGATGGTTAGTCTTTCAAGATAGACGAGGTCTAGAAAGACATGGATCAGGGATTCCTGTTTATTGTTGTAGGGTGGAATAACAGACTCTTGAAAGCCTGTTTAGAGTTTTGCTCTATTCCAGGGGTTCCCAACCCATGGTCTGTGGACTAGAACCGATCTGTGGCATGCCAGCAACCAGGCCGTGCAAACAAGTGAAGCCCCATCCACAGGATGCAGGTAGAACACAAACCACAGCCCCTCTGATCCATGGAAAAACCTTTCTCCATGGAAATGATACTCAAAAGGTTGGGGGGCACTGCTCTATTCCATGTTTTACCAAACACAATGAAAGCAATGTCATTTTGAATTTCTTTCTCGTGCTTTCCTCTTTAGTTTTTTCTGAAACTTCGCTGCTAGCTAGGTTCAATCATTCTTTCCCAAGTCCAGTTCTGCTTCCTTTCCCATGGATGAAACTGAAATGAGGGAATGCTCCTCCTAATTTTTCACTGACTCTACTCCGTAGTTTGTTGTCTTGCCCTCCCATGATAGAGAATGACTCCATTCTATAACAATGGACCTGAATGGGTCTGCCCTCTTTGGTATATGCAAATGAGAATTGAGTAAGTCAAGAGAAATGTAAAATAAGTTGAATGATCCGGAATGAGTTACTTAAGAAGTGTGTGTGTGCTCTAAAGAGAGGGTGAAGAATGAATGGGTGCTGAAGGAATGTGGATTGAATTTAAAAGTGAGCACAGCCAGTACAAAAGAAGTAATTTGACATGCAGATTTGGTCTTTGGTCATGTAGAGAGAATGAATGAGGATGAAATTGCAAAACAAATATATGAAGGCAGAGTGAATGAGTTGAAAGGAATGGAAGACAGAGAAAGTCATAGCAGAATGAGGTTGACAAAATCCAGAGAAACAAAGTGATGGGAAGACTAAGCAATAAAAAGCAATGTATGAAGTAGGGTATGGAAGTATGAAACAACACACACACACACACACACACACACACAATATTATATAATTAGATAGTTAGATAGATAGATAGATAGATAGATAGATAGATAGATAGATGATAGATAGATGATAGATAGATAAAGATATATACATATATAATATAAAATAGTGTATAGATCTGGTTGGAAGCAGGGATTATTTATGAAGATAGAAATATATGGAAAAATATAGTGAGTAATGACAGTCTAAACTAATTTCAGTTATGGTTCCTTTGCTATTTGTTGTGTCTTTTCCCCCCTTTCTATTTCTTGCTCGCTTTCTCTGCTCCATATAACACTACTTGTCCTGAAAAGAAATAGCTAAGTTATCTATGTATATGTGTATGTGAAAAGGCGAAAACATTTCAGTACAATTTTCTCAGGAAGAAATATATATATTCAAGAGCCTTGGTAGTGCAGCAGACTAAAGTGCTGTTAAGTAGCACCAGCTGCCTGCAATTACTGCAAGTTCAAATCTCACCAGGCTCAAGGTTGACTCAGCCTTCCATCCTTTCGAGGTAGGTAAAATGAGGACCCGGATTGTGGGGGCAACAAACTGACTTTGTATAAAAAAGAACACCGCTTGGGGGGGGGGGGGCGAAAGCCCTACTAAGCAGGTATATACAAAAGTATGAAGGCTATTGCTTAACACATTGTAAGCCGCCCTGAGTCTCCTAAGAAGGGCGGCATATAAATTGAAGCAATAAATAAATAAATAAATTTCCCAAAGATGCCATAAAAATTAAATATTATTGCGATTTTCAGTTAGGCATTGTAACCACATGTTAGGGTATATCCTTTTTCATACATTCATCAACACCCATCTCTAATAGCGGGTCCACTATTAGGAGCAATTATTACACTACTTGGTAGATGAAATTCAAAGGTTACATCTCAAAAACATGGCGGAGGAGAAGAAGGTAATTGGAAATGAAAGAGAAAAATGAGTAAGTTCCATTTATGCAATGATCCTATCTCAAGAACCTTTTGAGAATGGAGAATTGCTTTGTCCCCTGTGGACCTTGGTTGCAAAAATGACCTGCCTTGTCTACTTGCATGCTTCACACCAATGCCTTTGTGCAATCACTCTCAACACTCTTCTCTTTATATACCGATTATATTCTTAATTTATCACCGTACGTAGCAAAAAGTATAAGTTAAGATACAAGGAATGATTAAATAAGAGTTCCGGGGAAAAATGTTAAGACATAGATAAAATTGCAGGCAGCCGGCAGGCAGCAAAAGTAGCTTGCAGTACTGCATTCCAACCACTGCGCCAGCAAGGCTCTTAAAAGAGGTGTTTGAAATTAAATAGACTTAGGGATGTTATTTTACTACGTATATACAGTAACTCTGCGTTTTTATGCAAAATTTATTTTTTTTTATCATATACTGGCATAGAAACATGCAGGAATAAACGTAAACATGTGAAAAAGTGGCATGACAAGGTACAGGTAGTCTTTGTTTAGCAACCACAATTAGGCCTGGCAACCCGATCATTAAGCAAAAGCAGTGCTGAGTGAAACTGTGACTCTGCTTACCATGATCTGATCGCATTTCTGCTTTCCATTCCATTCCTGTCCATTGTGAAAGTCGTAAATGTGAGGAATGTGGTACTTTTTCTTTACCATTGTGACAAGGACTACTTGTAAAGCGTTCCTGCTGCCATGACCATATTTGGCTCTGCCCATTCACTGCAAGCATTTTAGGTGCTGTGAGATGCTTGTTCAATGAGAATTTAAGGCTATTGTGATTTTAGTCACAGGTTTCTTGGGGAGGGGGGAAAAAAAAGCTTTTTACCCTCTTTAACTAGAAATACTGTTTCCATCTCAGTTGTTCCTAGTCACAGTCCTACCTCTTACATGGCGAGTCACCTCCCTTCATTAAGAAGAAAAGATAAAATAAAATTATCACTTGAGCCAATTGAGCTGATTAGGGTCTCACCTACAGAGAGTATACATTTATTTACTTAGCATTTATTTTTTTATCCTGCCTTCATTATTTTTTTTATAATATAAAGTGCTGTTAACTAGCACCAGCTGCCTGCAATTACTGCAAGTTCGAATCTCACCAGGCTGAAGGTTGACTCAGCCTTCCATCCTTTTGAGGTAGGTAAAATGAGGACCGGTTTGTGGGGGAAATAAGCTGACTTTGTATAAATATACAAAAGTATGAAGGCTATTGCTTAACGCATTGTAAGCCACCCTGAGTCTCCGGAGAAGTGTGGCATATAAATTGAATCAATCAATCAATCAATCAATCAATCAATCAATCAATCAATACCTCAAGGCAGCAAATATGCCTCATACGCCTTCCTCCTTCTATTTTCCCCATAAAAATGACCCTGTGGCTATGGAGGTTCTCAGTCCCCCAGGTCATAGTTGTCCCAAAGGTGCTGTTTTCAAAACCTCTTCAGTTTGAAGAAGAAGCTTCTGTGATGATAAACATCTTCAAGGAAAAACAAAGTCCAGTTGCCTTTTGAAAAAAGAACCTTTGAGACAACAACCCTGTGAGGCGGGGTGGGCTGAGGCAGAGTGACCGGCCCAAAGTCACCCAGCCATTGCTGGGAATGAGAAGTTAATGCAAACAGAGTTTTATTTTTGTGGGAAGATGAAGGAATGAAGAAAGGGAAATGGGACATGAAATCAAAGCATTTTGGTGCACATCCATTCTTAATTAAATTTTGGAAATGATACAGAGGATGCAACTTGCATAAGCTGTCTCAACATGCGAAACTGGCATTCTCTTGGCGGCATAACAAATATTTCCAATAACAATTAACTGTCTGTTATCACCAGCTTCCTGAATAGAAAGGAGGGGGGTGGGTGGGCAAAATATTTCTCTCTTCTTCCAAAGAGATGCTTTCCTCCCAGAACCAAATCTTGGGAGGCAGCTTAAAAGAAGAGGCAGCCACATACTCTGTTAAAGACACGGAGTCAGCTGCTCTATTGAGCTGGGACTTGAATCTGAATTTCTCACAATATGCAAGCCACTTCATAGCACAGGATCCGGCCCAATGCACATGTATATCCCCATAGTAAATGCCCAACTTATGTCCATTAGTTTGCAGGATGTGGCTTCCTGCAAGTGCCAAGAGCAGAAGAAGCAAAGCTTTTTTTGATGCTGTGCTGAAATGACTTTCATAAAAATCAGTGTTTAAATTTACATGGAACTTTAGGTACCAGAAGGTTTCATGTTGCTGATCCTTTGAAGCTAATTCAATAACAGGAAAAGAAAGAGCTGCCACATTCGATTTGATACCCTCCAGCTGCCCCTTACACCATGTTTTCCCTTCCTTTGCTATCCTACAAAACAGCTCTTTGCCAGTTTTTCCACTGGATTTAATTTCTTTTGTTCAAGTGATTCAGATTGGAATTTTAAATACATACACAGAAACAACCATTAGGCAGATGGCAAAGGAAAAAGAAAGTACTGTTCTGGAAGGCCAGCCTGCCTCTGAAACTGTCCCTCAAAGCAATGCTAGCAAACGCAGACAGGATCCTAAGAACCCGAATTGTTCCCACTTGGAACAAAAGCCATGTAGGCATCGAATAGGCATGCCCTGAGTTTCTAAAACTTGCACTCCATTAATCAGAGATAAAGTACTTCCCTTCCTGGCCTTGAAAATCACTGGGTAATACACAGCTATAGAACTTGCTTTCCATCCTCCGATTGGTGGGAACAAGGTGTCGGCCAATAACATTTGCCTGATGGACCAGCTGGTTGGGTTGAGATACAAAAGGAGGATCAACTACTTATTGCTTTGCATGCTTCCAAATACGGGGATGAAAATGTTGAGGTTTATGTAATGTGACAAGAATTCTGAATGACATATTTCCTCTTGGAATCACTTCTTCCTGGGACCAATACACTACTACTGTATAGTTTCCAACATTCCCTTCCTAAAGAACATTGTTGAGAGGGTTTTGGGGTATCTGAACGCCCTGGAAGAAGCCTATTATCAGGACTCTTTTCACTTGAGATTAAAATCTGGTTATAGTACTGAGACAGCATTAGTTTCATTTGTTTATGACCCCTGGCATGCTCAGGACTGGGGTCGTGCATCAAAAGTAAAAAAAAAAATTATTATGGTTCTGTGGGTGTGGCTTGGTAGGCATGGCATGGCTTGGTGGGCATGGCAGGGGAAGGATACTGTAAAATCTCCATTCCCTCCTCACTCCAGGGGAAGGTTACTGCAAAATCCCCATTTCCTCCTGATCAGCTGGGACTTGGGAGGCAGAGAATAGATTGCGGGGGGGGGGGTGTCCAGTCAGAATTTTTACTACCGGTTCTCTGAACTACTCAAAATTTCCACTACCAGTTCTCCAGAACTGGTCAGAACCTGCTGAAACCCACCTCTGTAGTGCATCCATCCTGGTGCTCCTTGAATTCTTAGCAGTCTTCCATACCATCGAACAAGTTATGTTTCTGGCATGACTCAGAGGGTTGGGGTGAAAGGACCTGTTATGATAGTTCTCCTCCCTTCTTCAATCATTATTGGTGTGTGTTAGGGAAGAAGTCAAGTCTGAGGACCTTGTTTTGGGGGGGGGGTCTCAAGGCTCTACTCCTTCCTCATTCCTATTTAACATCCACATGAAGGCACTGGGTGAGGTTAGCACTGGGTGTGGCATCATCAGTATGTTAATGATGCCTGTTGTACATCTCTTGCCTGGGCTAACCAAATGATGTGGTCAATGTCCTTTCCCAATGCCTGGAGGCTGTAAGAGTTGAATGGGGAGAAGAGGCTTTAGCTCAATCTTGGCAAGACAGATTCTTTGTGGGTTTTAACCCTCCCCCCGGGAGTTTCCATCTTTAACTTTGCATGGGAGTGTACTTTCTCAGTCAAAGTTGATACACAAACTGGAAGTCCTCCAGGACTCTTTGTTCTTGCTTGAATATCGATGCTTGAAGATGATGGCTGTAGCCAGGGGAGCTTTTGCATAGGTTTGTCTTGTGAACTAATCATGCTCATTCCTGAATCAGAAAGCTTTGCTCATGGCAGCTCATGTTTTTGTTACCTCCCACTTGGATTCCCATAAAGTGTAGTTCTATGTGGGGCTGCCCTTGAAGAGTGCTCAGCAGTTGCAGCTTGTCCAGAGCATGGACACTTTTTGGTGTTACCCATGTAACACTGTCTGGGTTCCTATAGGCTTCTGGGTGCAAATCAAAGTGCTGGTTATTACCTATAAAATCCTTCATGACATAGAGTCAGTTACTAGTAGATCCATCTCTGTCCCATTGTTTTTGCCAGCGCCACCATATCTGATAGAGAGGGCATGTCCTGGGTCCCTTTTATTAAACAATGTCATCTTACTTGACCACGGAGTCATGCCTTCTCACTCAGGGCACCTGCCCTATAGAATCTCTCTCTCTAGAGATTTGAATGACCCCTAACTCTGATAATCTTTTGCAAGATATTGGTGACCTGGCTGTTCCTTCAGCATTTGTGTCAGATGTGATATGTTCTGCTGTTGTGGGTGAGTCGAAAGTTTTGATAGCCCAGCACCATGGATTATCTGGTGTGGCTATTGTCTTAGTCTTAGAAGCTGCCTAGAATCACTTGTGTAAGATGGGTGGTTATAGAATAGAATAGAATAGAATAGAATAGAATAGAATAGAATGGAATGGAATGGAATGGAATGGAATGGAATGGAATGGAATGGAATGGAATGGAATGGGAATGGGAATGGGAATAGAATAGAATAGAATAGAATAGAATAGAATAGAATAGAATAGAATAGAATAGAATAGAATAGAATAGAATAGAATACTTTATTGGCCAAGTGTGATTGGACACACAAGGAATTTGTCTTTGGTGCATGCGCTCTCGGTGTTCATAAAAGAAAATATACGTTCATCAAGAATCATAAGGTACAACACTTAATGATAATCACAGGGAACAAATAAGCAATCAAATCCTATTAGGAAACAGTCAATATAAATCTTAACGATACAAGCAACAAGGTTATAGTCATACAGTCATAAGTGGGAGGAGATGGGTGATGGGAACGATGAGAAGATTAATAATAGTGCAGACTTAGTAACTAGTTTGACAGTGTTGAGGGAATTATTTGTTTAGCAGAGTGATGGCGTTTGGGGAAAAAGTGTTTGTTATAACAAACAAACACACACACACACACACAAACACACACACATGCCAAAAGTGTGGTGGCTCATGGTTGAACTATTTCAGTTGCAGGCATCTTTGGGAAATCTGGTCTTTCAGGCTATTATAAGTAAATTGTATAAAATAAATCATGTGAAATGTTTTGAAGCCTTGAAACCAGTGGTGGGTTTCTACCGGTTTGCCCCAGTTCGGGTAAACTGG
The DNA here is from genome assembly GCA_012654045.1 of Ptyas mucosa. Classification (NCBI taxonomy): domain Eukaryota; kingdom Metazoa; phylum Chordata; class Lepidosauria; order Squamata; family Colubridae; genus Ptyas; species Ptyas mucosa. Next base: position 2,979,771 of record WNWU01000006.1, read on the forward strand.
TCATGGCGGCGGCGGGAGGCTCTACCCACCTGCCCAGACATCATCACGAATGCTCTGCACATGTGCAGAAGGTTCTGCACATGTGCAGAAGTGCCGCACATGAGCAAAGCAAGTGTCTGCAAGTGCTCCCGATTCCAAACCAGTAGCGAAGGTAAGTGGAACCCACTACTGCTTGAAACATAGCAATAGCAATAGCACGTAGACTGATATACTGCTTTACAGTGCTTTACAGCCCTCTCTAAGTGGTTTACAGAGTCAGCACATTGCCCCCAACAATCTGGGTCCTCATTTTACTGACCTTGGAAGGATGGAAGGCTGAATCAACCTTGAGCTGATGAGAATCAAACTGCTGGCAGTTGGCAGAATTAGCCTGCAGTACTGCACTCTAACCACTGTGCCACCATGGCTCTGTGCTAGTATAGGCTATGTATTTTGATAATTGGTTTCACTCTCTCTTTTCCCCTGATATAACCTCCCTTAATACAGAAATGCTTTTGACAAGCCCAGAGGGATAGGCCACAGATCATCTACAAATCTCTACCTGCTCATTCTTAGATCTAGTGCAAATACCATGGGTGTTTTCTGCAGCAGAGCATTCATCACAAGTACTAAATATATCAACAGGTAGAGCCACTTCTTCATTGCTACTGAACACATCCTAGGATAGAGGCTTCCTTGGTTGGATAATAACACCAGGCACCAACAACCTGAGTACTTAAGTAGCTGAGTTCATTAACTAATTTAACATTTTAGGTTGTCAGGAAGGAGATTGGTTTAATGTGGGCAATTTCAAGAAATGTTTAAACAATTAAACTGTAGGTATGTGTAGAATTATCCACTTAAAACTCCAGCTCTTTTAAGATCTACCTTGGATTGGGCAGCTATATACTCTAGTATGCCTGTCAGTTAACACATTTACAAAATAATTCTTTTAGACACATGAACCCTTTTGTTTATACAAAGAACTCCCACAAGGAGTTGACAGAGGGTTTTTAGAACAAGGGCATCATTATTTGATTCTTCAAAAGATGGAGATGAAATGTACTCATTGCATAAGATATCCATAATTTAACAGCTGCTATGCATCAGCTTCTCTGTGTTCTACCCAAACAGTGATTTTAAATATTTGTACTGTCATCCCACATTCATGTAAAAAAACGAAAAGAAAAAAGAAAAGAAAAAGAAAACATGGTTGATGGACAGTTGCCTTTCTGTTCTGACAAGAAATTCTTAAACTTGAGTGATAAATAAACTTATATTCATTCAGTTGAACCCCATCAACTGGAGTTGTGACAATCAAAAGACAAAACAGACAACATTTGTTTGCTTAGAAAATCTACAGGTTTCCAGACACTTCCACAGGTGTAAATGCATTAAAAACATTTCATCTATATATAAGAAAAACTTGATGAAAAAAAGCTGGAGTTGATATAGTTCTGAATATTTCTGCTAACATTAGTAGCAGTGAAGGTGGAAGAAATTAAAGAGCAGACTTGAAAACAGAGTTTCTCAGTTTCCACCTCCCTTCTGCCCTCTAACCATGCCCCCACTCCCAGCAGGACTTTGGGTTCTTCAAAGAATCCATAGTAGGATCCATTAATTCCAGTTAGCTCATTCTGTCAATGGGGAAGAATTACTATAAAGCAAGTTCCCTTTCCTTTACAATTACTGATGTCTCTTTGTATATCACAAAGACTTATACATAGTGCAATATAAATGGATTGGGAACACTGATCAACTTGTTAAATACTGGGAATTTTTAAAATATTGAGACTTGTTAAATATTGGGAAATTATTTTAAGCCTCTACCAGTAGTAATAGGTAACTCTCCTTTCTCTTCTCTTCCATACCACCACTGTTTCTACAATGGTGTATTTTCACTGGAGTTTGAAGTCTGCCAGACTCCTTGTGGGCAATGCAATGAATCAATAGAGCCTAGGACAGTGATGGCGAATCTTTTTGGCACTGAATGCTAAAAATGTCATGCGGAAAAGTCACATGCACACGCATGCGCTCGTCGGGGCCGTGCTCCAGAAAAGCTGAACTTCCAAGTTCTAGCACACATGTGTGCCCAATAATCAGCTGGGCGGCAAGCATACCCTTAACCAGTTTTTGGCACTGCTGTGCAAGCAAAGGGATCACGCTCCAGAAAAGCCAAACTTCCGGGTTCTAGCGCACATGTGTGCCTGACAATCAGCTGGCCAGCATGCATGTGCACACTGGTTTTTGGCATTGCTGCATGCATGAAGGACAGCTGATCGTCAAGTGCACATGCACACCAGAAATCTGGAAATCAAACAGGCAAGGCTGTGCGTGCCAGGCAACATGGCTTTGCATGCCACTTTGAGCACGTGTGCCATAGGTTCGCCATCACGGGTCTAGGACAATTTGCTGCAGTTAATTGTTCCAATCCGGAACCAATAAGTGATACCTTCAGCTAACCAATAGCTGAGTGAAAAAAAAAATCCTTCAATTAGTGCTCTGCTTTTACAGTCGCTATGCTGCAGATCCTTCACCCCAAGAAGGGAAAATCTAATGATGCTTCTTCCTTCTATTTTCCCCACAAGTGCAACCCTGTGAGGTGGGTTGAGCTGAGACAGAGTGACTAGCTCCAAAACACCAGTTGCCTTTCAAGTCTAGGGCATGACTGGAACTTGCAATCTCCTGATTTCTGGCCTGGTGTATTATGTAGAAAAGTTATTTGAAGTGGTGCTCTCTGAGCTTGTTTGTTTTCTTGCAGACGTTTCATTACCCTAACTAGGTAACATCATCATCGGTGCTAGTCCTGATCAGTGCTAGTTATTTGAAAACATTGATGTTGTGTTGTCACTATTCTTCTAGTGCAGAAAAAAGTGTCCCAAGAGAATATGGTAGCATATTGAGAAAAGGTGAGCCTGAGAAAAGACTGTCCAGGAGGCAAAATTTGCCATGAATTCCCTCCAGTAGGAAAAGGTACAGCACGAATGAAGGTGACTATACAAGTCCCAGGATAATGTTGCAGGATCCAACCTGGGTCAGTCACCAGGACCAGGAAGTTTTCTCTTTCGAGCTTTCGGACTCGTGCTGGAGCCCATCTGCAGGGAACTTCTCTCTAGCAGAGTGTGTGCTGTTCTGTGCATGGTATTTATAGTGGCTTTTTAGATGTTGATTGGCTGGCTTTTAAGTCGTTGGCTGTCATTTGCTGAGAAAAGTGCATCTCACAAATTCTGCAAAGGAAGGACCAGTTTTGCTCCAGATGAATAGAAAAGAACAAAGGAGAAGGAGAATTAGCTCTCCTAACCAATATTGTGTTATTGAACAGTCCAGAGCCACTTCTAAAGATCATAAAGTTCTTGTGAGGAAGCTGGTGACGGAATAACAGAACGAGTGTTCTCCTCCCTATCCCCAACCTTATTTCTTGTTTGCTTCAGATTACCTGCAAGAGAAGGGGCCCCTCAACAAGGGTTTACACAAGCGATCGGACTACAACTATCACAGCAATCTGTGGTGGGATAATTTGAGTCATAGTTTGATCAGTACAGTTGGCATCAGAGGGGAACGACTGGTCTTCTATCACCCATGATCAACAGCGTGTCACAGACTCTTGCTGTGTTTACATGCATGTTGATGAAATGCTACTCCCCACGATGCTCCTGTAGCCTTTGCAGGTTAAAAGGAAAAAAAGAGGATAAAAGAAATCCCAGTTAAACTGATTGATGATAGGAGAGATTTTCTCGAATTAAAACAGCAGCGGTGGTGATTTAACAGCTGATGGTTGCATTGGAGAGCCCAGCTGCCCGAGACAGGTTAGCTGGATCTGTACTCATACTGTTAAGCAGCTTTCTAAGTGCCACTAATTCTACTTTGTAAACAGACTGCAAGGATCAGACAGGCCAGCTGTCAAGATCTGTGGAGAGATTATTATCACAGGATTGCATGTATTGTTTTAGATTAGAATTAGAATTCTAATTAGCCATTTTAGCCATTTTGTGACTCACTTTGTATTAGCACAGGTTGAAAAGATGGGGGGTGGGGGTGTCACCATTCTCTTTCCTAACCCATTTCATACAAGAGAGATAATGAATTCTCTTACAGGGGAAAAAAAAGCAGATTCAGTATCCTGACTCATGGTGGGATGTGGTTGGTTAATGATGAGGTTTCCCTCCCCCCTCTTATGTCTGTACTTGTCATGAATGCAAGGATGAAAAATATTAGATTTCCATTTTGGATTCATCTCTTTGTGTGGTAGTAGGTACGTTCTGTATAAAAAATTTAAGGGCACATCTATGTTGTTTCCCCAAAAGTTCCAAAAAAGTAGTATCTGGCCAATTGCAAAACTGGATTTTTCAGAAGGCTCTCTATTAACATTATTCCCTCCTTTTAATTCCACCCTATGGGACCTCTTATCTTTTTAAAAAATAAAATAAAATTGGGTAAATAAGAAGCTTGGCCAAAGTTGGCTTTGATAGGCTGCCATTCTGTAATGTAGTTTAAAATATTATTTCAGCAGCAATATCCGCTTATCTGGGTGGTTAAATTAAATTTGCACTGTGGAATTCTAGGGGCTTTCCTTATTTGCCTCTAACCATGGCAGAGACATGCCCCAACAACCTTGCTTATCTGCCGTATACTCAAGACATTGCTTGTATTTGATCTCCAGCCCACACTCACTTTAATCATCCTGCTCTTAGTGTTAAAGTGATGTTATATCCAATATTAATATTATTTTAATACCTCATATTATTTTAATATTTTCTGTCTTACCTCAGCACATTTCCTTTGCCTAGATTACATAAGAGATTTATAATCTGCTACGGGGGTGGGATCAGCTCAGATTTATTGACATTTTTTCTCCTCTCTGATTCCTGGATAGTATGCTGTAGGTCAGTGTTGGCGAACCTTTTCGACATCGAGTGCTGAAATGGGACAGCATGCGGGGGGTGGGGAACACAGAAAACTGGAAGAGCAGCTCCCTGGCACACACATGTGGGAGCGCCGGAAACCGGAACAGCAGTTCCCCAGCGCGCATGCACACCGGGAAGCTGAGCTTCCAGTTTCCAGCATGCGCATGCACGCCAGTCACCTGGTCTTATGGTTTCTGGCACACACCTGTGTGCAAAGACCAGCTGTGTGTGCTGCAACCCAGAAGAGCAGTGGGCAGTGGCTGGCGTGCCCGGAGAGATGGCTCTGCATGCCACTTCCGGCACGTGTGCCATAGGTTTGCCATCACGGCTCTAGGTCTAGGATCTTTCAAGCCAGCCTCTCTATACGACTCAAGTTTCTGAGCTGATCCCTAGTTCAGAAGACTGGTCTTGAAAGAAGCGTCTGTCCAACTAATAAGTGACAGGCACTAGATGGGGACTGTATAAAGCAGGAGAAGTTAGATTTCCATAATATTACATCCCATCTCCTCTGTGCTGTCACCTTTTCATTGTTTGCTTTTGAACATAGCCATACCAGTGGTGGGTTGCCCCCGGTTCAGACCGGTTCACGAGAGCTGGTAGTAAAACTGGCGGGAGGCCCCACCCATCACCCCGGATGTCATCATCAGCGATCTGCGCATGTGTAGAAGCTTGAAGCTTGCAGCTGCAACAATCCTGTTGTGAACTGATAGTTAAGGTAAGTAGAACCCACCCCTGAGCCATACCACCCTTTCAGAACTTATATTTTTGAAAAGGCCAATTTACAGTTGACAAACAATCAAAGAAATAGCACGGGGCAGCATAGCTCCCATTGTATACCACTGCTAAAAGTTCAGGTCAGCAGCTAGCAGGTGCTTGAGAAAGTTCAGTGGGAAAGCTCTCTCTTCCTAAATCCTACAAGCTTTCATAGCGTTTGTTGCTTGTCCAACTATTTTGGAACGTGAGTTTAGTGCTTGTATGAAAAGTAGCCCAACGAACAGGGATGAACAGAATGGGTGGGCGGAGAGTTGCCCAGAGCAATGGGATAGCTCTCTCCTGTATCACTGTGTAGTCCCCCCACCCCTATATGCTTGTCAAAACCTGGAGTAACTTTTGACAGATGATGAAATCTGACATGTGTCAAAACTCATCTCCTCCCCAGCTCCGCCCATGTTAAAGGCAGCATTTGATGAATATGGTGATGTTTGGTGGGAGGGTAAGGAAACAAAGAGAGGGTGTCCTATTCTCATGAGAATGTACTTGACACCCATTTAATGGCAGCTTAACTCCATGCCATTGCAGAGTTTCTCACAATTCCAAATAAGTTTATTATTTCATAGCAAAGATAAGCTGACAGGGATTAACTCATGATAGAATATTTCAGCTCGGAACTGATGCTAATGGTAGGGACTGATGAAAGGTGGTTAGGAATGGTAAGGTCAAAAGAGTTGTGAGCTACCCTCATAAGCTGTTGAGATGTAGAGGTCACATTTTCCATTGGAAGATTCCAGGTATGACTGGTCTATGCAGGAAACTCTGAGATCTCTTTAGAGCATATGGCTCCCAGGCTTGGCTAAGCAGCACAGAACTCTATAATTATTATGACTGTGGCACAGATAATTATAGCCATTAAAATGAACAGGGCAATCAATGCTAGGCATAACGCAGGAGGATTGGTTAAAAATGTTGGCACTGAAAAACCCGAAGGATAATACAAAGCACTTGGGGTAGAACACAGAAAGGTACCATTCTGTTTCTTTAATATGCCATACAGCTGAGGTCTTCAAACTTGGCAGCTTTAAGA
>WNWU01000006.1:3011454-3022486 GCA_012654045.1 Ptyas mucosa
TGCATACCTCTACCCGTGAAAATCTACGAAAACATGTATGTATGTATGTATGTGCATGTGTGTGTGTGTGTGTGTGTGTGTGTGTGTGTGTTCCCTCCTATGATAAGAAAAGAAAGCAAATATTTAGCCTCTACGGGGCGGGAACATATGGTAAGGGTGTGGCTAACTGATGAGGACCAATCAGTCCGAAATAGATCTATATTAGTCTCCCAATAGGCAGCAAAATGTATGCTTGTTGTCTGAAGAAGCCTAGGAGAGTGGATGTGATTTCACTGAGCTATGGCTGCAATTTGAGAAACTTGGTTTACATAGGAAAATACCCGGCTGAAGAAAAATACACACAAAACCTATGATAAGAAAAGAAAGCAAATGTATATATGTGTGTGTGTGTTCGTGTGTATAGTGTTAAATTTATCTTTACTGACAAAGAAATAATTATATTGTCAGTAAACATAAATTTAACACAAAATAGTTTGTCGTGAAAGCAACTTCCTGAGGGTTCCTGGATTGGGGCTGAAAGGCGAAAGGAAGCAGTATGCTCCTTCCCATATTTGGGTAGACCAGGTTACTTCGATAGAAAACACACACACACACACACACACGAATGAATGGGGGAGCAGGTCGATCCTTTGAGCATCTCAAATTGGAATCACTCACTCATCCCACCCCATCAGCTGGATCCACCCATTCAGGAGACCACAGAACACTTCTCCCCTATCAACCCTTGCAAACAGTCTGGAAGGATTTATTTATTTATTTATTTTTATTTATTTTATTCGGCTTATATGTCGCCCTATCTCACAATGGACTCAGGGTGGCTCACAATAATAAAAACACAAGCCACAATACAAAATAAAATTTAAAATCTAAAAAATTTAAAATTTAACCCTTAAAACCCCCAGCAGTCCAGGTCGAGGGATTTGAAAAGCCAAATTTTTAATTCATGGCGGAAGGTGCGAAGGTCAGGCGCTAATTGGAGCTCCAAGGGAAGTTGATTCCAGAGGGTGGGCGCACCCACCGAGAAGGCTCTACCCCTGGGGGCCGCCAGCCAGGATACCATATTGGATGGTTCTGAAAGCTGTCAAGAGATTTAGCAGGTCCAATAAGGATGCGCCTAGGGTTTCTCTAGGTAACACATTAGGTCATTGACAACAGCAAGCAATGCAGTCTTCACCCCATGCCCAGGTCTAAACCCTGAAGGAACATGATCCAGATAAACTGTTTTGTCCAGAGAACTTTATAGTTGCTGCCCCACAACTTCCCCCAAATGTATGGTATAGTTCCGTGATGGCGAACCTATGGCACGTGTGCCACAGGTGGCATGCGGAGCCATGTTGCCTGGCATGCCAGCTCAGCTAGGGCACGCATGCATGCGCCGGCCAGCTAATTTTTGGGCCTTCTGGGCCCACCAGAAGTAGGGAAACAGGCTGTTTCCTGCCTCCAGAGGGCCTGGGGGTGGGGTGGGGAAGCTGTTTTCCCCCTCCCCAGATGCATAGAGAGGATCTGGAGCCAAGTGAGACAGAAAAATGGGCCTACTGGGACATCGCGTGCCACGAGTGGGGGGAGGGGGGTCACGCGCACATGGGCGGGGCGGGGCGCATAGAATTATGGGTGTGGGCACGCTCGCGCGCGAACCTCCCCCACCTCCCCTTTCCTGGCACGCGACGGCAAAAAGGTTAGCCATCACTGGTATAGTTGATCATCCCCTGTTCAACAAGGGTTAAATTGCAGATTAACTTTGTTATAGCTTCATTATAACTAGATCTGGCATTTAAGAGCATTAGGTTCCAGGAATCTCTCAAGTTGAGAAGGGGGAATAGAAGAAGAGATTGCCAATACCTTTCCTATCCCCCTTCACCTGTAATGCTTTGTCCTCTTCTTGCACTGTATTTCCTCCTGTCAATTATAACCAAGATTGTATTCTCCTGACTATCTTTTCCTTTCCATTTTTTCCTGATGTCCTGTAATGGACATCATCATTCAGAACCTTCAATAACACTTTATTTTCAAAACGTCAAGTATCACCAAATTTCTTTGATATCTTAACCAACAATCCCCCCCCCCCCCGCAAACTTTAGGAACTTCACAATTATAGACTAATTTGAGCTTTACAAGCCCTGGGATTCAACAGCCAAGCTGGATCTTTATTTCACCAGCCTCTTGAAGAAGTACTAGTTCACCAAATGGATTTTTTTTAAAAAAAAGGGGAATGAGAAATGGGGAATTCAGATTGAGGATCAGCATCTTAGATAGGTGATTTCTATAATGTGTGTCTAGCACAAAGCTGAGTCATAGGAAAATCAACCTAAGATGTGGATTTGAGAAGTTTCAGTCCAGGTACAGGCCTGGGCATGTCCTTTGTGTAAAGGAATGGTCTAATAGGTAAGAAAAATTGGATCCTTGACAGGGACCTCCAATAAACTGCAGCATTTCAAGGGAAATATTAGTTTTATTACAGCTTCAATTCTATTAGGGTTGATCTAGAAATAAATTGATTTTGTTCTCAAACCTAGAGACGTGGTGGCGCAGTGGTTAGAGTGCAGAACTGCAGTTTGGCAGTTCGATTCTGAGCAGCTCAAGGTTGACTCCATCTTTCCGAGGTCGGGTAAAATGAGGAGCCAGTAAAATGAGGAGTCAGCAATATGCTGACTCTGTAAACTGCTTAGAGAGGGCTGTAAAGCACTGTGAAGCGGTGTATAAGTCTAAGTGCTATTGCTATTGCTAGTTTGGATGGATCCTAGAGGCTGAGAGCTGCTTTCTAAGTGGTACACAGTCGTCTTGCTGAAGTGCTTTTTGAAAAAGAGCATATATCAACCATAAACTAATAATATGGTAATGTTTTCAGCCAATTGACACTAAGCCTTATTCCGATCCAAGATAAAGATTGAAGAGAAGAGACCTGTTCAACATTATTATGGGAAGTGACATTGGTGCCCAATATGAAATTCAGCATCACAGAGCAGAAAACTTAAACCTGGTGATTCTGAATACAGGGTGATGGTTTCAGATTTTTTTTCTTGGTTGCTCCAATCTAATTTAGTATAACAAAGGACTCACATTTCTGAGGGACTGTCAATCACAAATTTACCCTGAGACTGAGGTTATACTTGTTTATTCTGGCTGCCAGATGTGGAGGCAGAGGTCCTAGCAACTTAATGGCTGACCAAATTCCATTTATTTCTCACCACAAGAAACAAATAATTCAAATATCTCTTTTAAGTAGCAAACAGAAAATTTAAATAGTTGCAAACTGAGCGTGAATTCTTGGGCAAACCCAAGCAGGAATGGTGAGAAAGGATACAAGATTTTTTCATTGGCAGCTTTCTGAATAGTTAGGGTAGGTAGTGAGAACAAGGAAGATGTCTTGGCGTACAGAGGGGGGCGGAAACAAAATATTCTTCCAAGTGATGAATTCTGATATGTGATATAATCTACACAGACTGGCAGGACACTGGGCAGTCTTTGTAGGATCTATGACCTTGGGCTGAGTTCACAATAATATTAACTATCCTTAACGTGCATTAAGAAAGTCATGTGTCACTGATAAAGAACTTGATCCCCAGAAAGAATTTGTTTGCACAATCAAGATTCAAGAGGTATTTCCCACAGAGGAAGGGCTGTTTTCCAAGGGCTGCTGTTTATCATAAGCTACACAAGAAAAAATTGTAAGCTCCCCAGTTGAATTCCATGCTGGAACATGTTTCCCTGGCTCTTAGCAAGAAAAAGAACCCACCTGTCCTTGAGAATTTCTGATGTTTCCAAGTGTGCTGACATCAAGGTCCGAGCCATCCATATCCATTGCTCTGCACAGCTGAAGTATTTCCCTCAAAGTTGTGCCACCCCTTAACAGCTTAACAACTCTAGCAAGCAATTTCTATGCAGGCCAATTTCACTTCAAAGTGGTATTGTACCGTAGATTCTGAGGTAAATTCTCAAGACACGTGAGCATTTCCTGGATGAATGATCCTATAATCGCAATGCACATTTTGGTGATATTGAAATATTTTCTATCTTTAAGGCATTTCCTGGAGTTTGACAGCAACATTGTCACTTCAGTCCTCCAGTTATGTACCAAAATGTTAGGAAATATGAACTGACATCATACTAGAAGCATTGACCTTCCAGATTTGTTTTTTTTAGGGTATAGAAAGCACATCTGTACAACCCTTTTCTATCAATTGTGTTATGAGGGGTCCTTGGTGCTCTCTGAGTTTGCTTGTTTTCTTGCAGATGTTTCCTTACCCTAACTAGGTAATATCATCAGTGCTTGAGAGCAGATTCCACTCCTTACTAGCACTGATGATGTTACCTAGTTTGGGTAATAAAACGTCTGCAAAAAAGCAAGCAAGCTCAGAGAACACCAGGACCCCTCATTTCAACTCTGAGCTACAAATATTCTCCTCAATTGTGTTACGGTTGGATGTGGATGCCTTGCCCACCAGAAAAAATTCCTCAAGACCTACTTAACTTAAAATGTAACCTGCAAAATGTAACCTATGACATGTGTACTTTAAAATTGGCAGAGAAAAAAGCACCAGAAAGGAGAATAGAAGCTGAAAGAGCCTTGGTGGCACAGCAGATTAAAGTACTGTTAAGTAACACCAGCTGCCTGCAATGTTGGAATCTCACCAGGCTCAAGGTTGACTCAGCTTTCCATCCTCCTGAGGTAGGTAAAATGAGGACCCGGATTGTGGGGACAATAAGCTGACTTTGTATAAAAAAGAACACAGCTTAGGGGGGTGGGGGGCGAAAGCCCTACTAAGCAGGTATATACAAAAGTATGAAGGCTATTGCTTAACACATTGTAAGCCGCCCTGCGTCTCTGGAGAAGGGTGTCATATAAATTGAACCAATAAATAAATAATAAATAAATAAAGTATATCCATTCCTATGCATTTGGAAGTCATGTTCTGTGTCGACAGTCTGATTCCGGAAGGTGGACATCACTGCTAGGGAGACATCATGGCAACTTCTTGTCACAGAATAAGAAGGAAGGAAATGAGAGTCCCTTGCCATCTTAGAGTTGAAATATTGTTTACTCTTTGGATTTGATTTAAAGATGCCATCTTCCAACAAGATGGGCAGAGCTGATGCTACCCACCCCACTACCCTCTGCCTGAGCTATATTTGAATCAGTGAAGTATGAAACATCATTGGAAGCACAAACATTTGAGAACATTTCCCAAAAGATTCATAAAAGGATTTTTATTTAATCATTTCATAAAAAAGAACAACATGACTCAGAGAAGCAGATGGAACCTATTGTGGCCAAAAGCTGCACTTCCAATTTTTTTTTTAAAAAAATGAAGCAGATTTGCTTAGGCAACAGATTTTCACATTAGGGAAGACAAGCAACTGTCTTTTCTCTTCTGCTGAAAACAGCACATTGTGGCTTCTGCATTGTGCTCAAGCCATCAGCAAATACTTACAGTAACAAAGCAGGGCTGATGAAGTGGGTGGTAAATTTATGGCATAATAATGGATCCTTTAATCTTTAAGGTACTCAAGATCTTTTTCTACTTGCTCATCAGACTAGCCTCCTTAGCCTTCTGGAATTGATCCATGGGCTGCACATACTTTACTCGAGGTGAGCATACATAAACCTTTCATGCAATGCTGTCTTTGCGTGACATGCTAGTAATAGTTGTAGAAATGTAATCACTTAGTTACCACACAGAACTCAGATCCAGATGTTTGTGTCTCGTGCTGAAAGTAAATGGCTTTCTCTCTAATACGCAGACTGAAAAAACACACCCTAATATTTTACTGGGAAGAAGTGCATTTAATTCCTCCCGGCTATGAATAACAATTGTTTTATAGCTTGGACATTATCTGGAATGTAACTGTGTGGATACCATGTATGTTCATTAGATAATCACAGATAACCTTTGGCGACTAGAAATACCATTCTAGCACTACATATTTTATGCAGTTTTGCTGACATGAAAAAAAAAACATTGTATGAGTGCTCCTAGTTAGGAGCCGTGATGGTGCAGTGGTTAGAATGCAGTATTGCAGGCTTACACTGCCAGCAGTTTGATCCTGACCGAAGGTTGATTCAGCCTTCCATTCTTTTGAGTTCAGTAAAATGAGGACCCAGATTATTGGGGGCAATATGCTGACTGTGTAAACCACTTAGAGAGGGTTGTAAAGCACTATGAAATGGTGTGTAAGTGCTAAGTGCTATAGTTATCGACACAGAAAAAGCTATGGTTCTCTGCAATCAAGCGCAAAGGCGGCATTGAGATTCCAAGATCACCTCTTTGGGTAAGTGAAAAGTGGGGATGGTGTTTACCTTCCTGTCTGGGCTGCTAAATGATCCCATGAATGAGCTGAGCTAAGGCTGGACCCAGAATGGAACAACTTGCCACAACGAACTCGCCATGACCAACTTGCCATGACCAATTTGCAATGGTCAACTCACTGTGGCCAATTTGCTGTGGGACAACTCGCTGAGAGACAATTCAACCATTCAATTTAATTATTTTAAATAATTTTTAAAAACATTGTAATCTTTGTCATTCAAATTTTCCTTTGGCATCCTTTCTTTAATTATTCTATTTAACTATTAATGTAATGCTTGTCCTGCACCAAGTTGTTCATGCTGAGTTGGCTTGTGGCAAAGTGACCCACGGCAAGTCGGCCACAGCAAGTTGGCTGCGGCAAGTTGGCTGCACTGAGCTATAGTGGACACAACATTCTCTAAAGGAATTGTGAACAGGTGTTTCAGAGCATGCAGTGGGATTGAAGTAGCATCTGTCTATAACTCTTTAAAGCAGCTGCATCTTGTACCAGGTTTGCTGCCCTTGACAGCTGCTATGTGATCCTGGGAAAAGATGCAGCTGAAATTTCAGATACATGCTCCCATGCCTTGCTAAATACCATTTTGGTATCAAATCCCAAAATGAACACTATTAAAATTGGGCCAAAACTGCAGTTCTAAAGTCAGAGTTTTTGGCCTGATCAATTATTGTACTTGATGCCTTCGGGCTACATTTTTGTCATGACATTGATCTCAATCGCACTCTCCCCTTGCTTTGATCTGCCCTACCCAGCCTTCCCTTAAAACCTTTGCAAGCAAGGAGACTTCTTAAGTTTCCTTATCCAGATTTTTAATTCCCATTTTCAGGTCTCCTTTTGCTTTGTGGTATTTCTGAATGCAAGAGAAAAGGCTTGACGTGACAATAGATGAGCTTGCTATAGATAAAAGCCACAAAAAGCTTACTTTAAAAATAATGTATCTCAGAAGTCAACATGTCTTTGCTGAAATAATGGAGGGAAGATAAGAGATGCATTAAATTGCTGTGATCCATGGTAGGCGATGATGACTTGGCAACCTCAAAGTAGTAAGTGGGAATAGGAAAAAAAAAAGAAATAAAAGATTGGTAAAGAAAAGAGGAAAATAATGATTTCATAGGAAGAAGGGGAAATGAATCTTTGGTAGAAAGCCAATATTTGCTAACCTGTTGAAAGGTTTCCTTGTTTAAAAAAAAAATTATGTATCTGCCAATGCAAATGCAAATGCTTGCGTTTTATGAAACTTGAAATGGAGGACCAAAAGGAAAAAAAAGTGTTATCTGAAAAAGTAAACAGCTGAATAAAATCCCGAAAGCTTTCACTATGAGGATCATTTGACCTAATTGCATGAGAACATGACCTTAAAAATCTATGTTTTCACTTAAACTTTTCCAGAGTTAGCACACTTCTGAAGGCCAGCTTAGAGTTTTATACAGAGAAACATGAGAATTCACTCATGGGCCTATTCGCAACCTGGAATAAATTCCAGTGCTTACCTCTAAGTCAGTGATGGCAAACCTTTTTGGTGCCAAGTGCCCAAAGTGCATGGGCAAAACCCCAAAATGCAATGCAAGCACCCCCGTGCATACGCCCCACCCCCGCACGTGTGTCCTGCCCACCTGTGCATGTGCCCCACTCCTCCCTTGCCCATTTTTGGCTTCCAGGTTGGTTCAGGAGGCTTTCCAGACCCAAAACGGGGTGTAGGAGGCCTCACATGGTGCCCCCGTGCCCCATTTTGGCTTTCAGGTTAGTGCAGGAGGCTTTCCAGGCCCAAAATGGGATGCGGGGGGCCTCGTGAGGTGTCCCCGTGCCCCATTTTGGCTTCCAGGTTGGTGCAGGAGGTCTTCTAGGCCCAAAACAGGGCGTTTTGGCCTCTTGCTGGCCCCCTGTGCCCCGTTTTGGCTTTCAGGGTGGTGCAGGAGGCACCACGCATGCATGGCAGAGACCCCAAAATCAGCTGGCTGGTGGGAGGTGTGTGCTCATGCATGGTCAAGCTGGGCTGGGGTGGCGTGCCCGCTGAGAGGGCTCTGCATGCCACCTGTGGCACATGTGCCATAGGTTCACCATCATGGCTCTAAGTGATGAAAAATAGGCCAACAAAATAAGGGGTTTGTTCTGTTTCTATCAGGGTAATATTTGCTTGTTTAAAGAATGCCATTTTTAATCCAGAGTTTCCACCTTTAAAAAAATCAACTTTCTTTAAGCATGCAGAAAGGCAATAGTTACAGCAGAATTTAATAGGATGGGGAAGCAAGATGACATTTTCCTTCAAAAACAAGTACCCAATGTGATTTTAAATGAATCTCTTTTCCTCACCCTTACTTTTGCAATAATCCTGCGAGCTTGATGAGATCTCACCAAAGCTTCTTTCAGATGAAGATTTATTGTGGGCTTGCTATGGCTCAATCATTCACATTTTATGAGATGTCCGTGTGCTGATGTCATCCGTTGTAAATCTCTCCGTGTCCTCAGTGCTGTTTCTAACTTTTTTCTTTTTGTGGGGTAAAAAAAAACCCGTTTCAGAAGAATGTAAGAGCAATGCAGGTGGAAATATCTGAGGAGCGATTTTTTTAAAAGAGATGTTGCTTTGACCTATCCTAGGATTAATTTATCATAACTCAGGCTACATTTTTTTGTAAACATGGGAGTTATTGACATGTTTATCACTCTTCATTTTATTAATATAAATTTAAATTTAAATAGTATTAAACCATCACTCTAACTTTTATTGTTTTCATAAATTGCTTTCTATCACACATGCACAAACAAACTTATATACACACAGGGAAAGATTTTAGCTTGATGATTGACACCAACCAAGTTTGTTTTAAGTGTATGTGCACATATATGCAGAGAGAGATTAATAGCAAGAGAGGGCATGGACATATGAATCGAGAGGACAGAAAAATAAAGAATACATCCCAGAAAGTAAAATCCAGTAAAAAGGTTAGGTTCAACCTGAGTGAGACTTTACCTATATTGTAGAATTATTATAAAAGCATGCTAAAAGAATAAAAACCAAACAAAAACAATAACTGTGAGAAGGACCTTGGAGTCCTAGTGGACGATCACTTAAACATGAGACAGCATTGTGTGGCTGCAGCCAGAAAAAGCTAATACAATCCTTGGTTGTATAAACAGAGGCATAGAATCAAAATCATGTGAAATATTAGTACCGCTTTATAAAGATTTAGTAAGACTACACCTGGAATACTGCATTCAGTTTTGGTTACCACATTACAAAAAAGATGTTGAGACTTTGGAAAAAGTTCAGAGAAGAGCAACTAAGATGATTAAAGGCCTGGAGACAAAAAATAATAATATGAAGAACGGTTGCAGGATTTGGGTTTGGCTAATCTAGAGAAAAGAAAGACTGGAGGTGACATGATAGCAGTATTCCAGTATTTGAGGGGCTGCCACAAAGAAGAGGGGGTCAATTTATTTTCCAAAGCACCAGAAGGCAAGACAAGGAACAATGGATGAAAACTAATCAAGAAGAGAAGCAGCCTGGAATTAAGGAGAAACTTCCTAACACTGAGAACAATTAATCAGTGGAATGGCTTGCCTTCAGAAGTTGTGGGTGCTCCATCACTGGAGGTTTTTAAGAAGAGACAGGACAGCCACTTGTCTGAAACGGTGTAGGGTCTCCTGCTTGAGCAGGAGTTGGACTAGAAGATCTCCAAGGTCCTTTCCAGCTCTATTCTGAATTAAATTGAAATTGAATGGAAGGCAGTGATTCAGACCACTGATATTATTCACCTTGCTTGCAACCCACCACTGGACCCATCTGATCGTCGGGGTGAACTGGTTCGCTCCCAGTTGATCGTCAGAGCTACTAGTTTGCCCGAACCCATCCAAACCAGTAGAATCCCACCCCTGCTTGGATCCCAAAACAACTGGAGAACCACTTGAACACCACTGGCATTGACAAATTCACCATCAGTCAATTGCAAAGGGCAGGTCTATTTGGAACAGTTTACATCCTGCAACGGTATCTTCAACGCCATCAAAGAACATCTGCCTATATCAGTCCTTGGGAAGGACTCAATAGGTGGATAAAAATGCCAAATCAAGTCTGAACGTCTGGCTGATTGTGCAACAAACCACAAGAATAATACAAGAATATATGACCTATGCCTTGAGCTTGATAGATTTATTATCAGGGACATTTATAAATCCATCTTCACAGCAGGTGTCGGGACCTAACCCACTTTGACCAATCTCAGAAAAGTTAAGCAGGAATGCATCTAATTGCTGCTTGAATAAGAGACCACCAGGCGATCCTAAAGCCATAGATTACACTGGGAAGTTGAGAAATGTTGTCTTGAGAGAGGTAGTAGTACAAAATATTTCTAAACTCCTGACTTTAGGGAGATACCCTTGATCCTCTTGCCAGCTAATAAAAAGTTGCCTATTTTTCATTTACTTAATATGAAGGTCAGGCTCCCATTGGCTTTTCTTCTTGCCATCTTCCAGTGTCCTTGAATCACTTTCTCATCATAAATGGACTGTGGATACCTTGATAATCCACAGTAGTGTTACCTCTTTGTACAATATTCTGAACAAGTATTCTGGGCATTCAAATTTTTTTGGCCTCTTTTCTTCATCCACTTGCCTTTCTTGGATTCAACTCAATTGAGAGAGAAAGAGAGAGGGAGGGAGGGAGAGAGGAAGGGAGGGAGGGAGGGGGGAGGGAGGGAGAGAGAGGGAGAGGGAGAGGGAGAGGGGGAGAGAG
>WNWU01000006.1:3022886-3034484 GCA_012654045.1 Ptyas mucosa
GGGAGAGGGAGAGGGAGAGGGGGAGAGAGAGAGAGAGAGAGAGGGAGGGAGAGAGGAAGGGAGGGAGGGAGGGAGGGGGGAGGGAGGGAGAGAGAGGGGGAGGGAGAGGGAGAGGGAGAGGGAGAGGGAGAGGGAGAGAGAACACCAAAGCAGAGCCAAATGAATGAGGCAATAACAATTCTCTCATTTCTTTGGAGAGAATGCAAAACACTTTCAATCGCAAAGAGTATCAGTCTTTCTTTCTTTCTTTCTTTCTTTCTTTCTTCTCTCTCTCTCTCTTTCTTTCTCTTCACTTTTTATATGTGGAAATAAAAAAAGAGGCTGATCAGCCTAGAAAGTCCTGATTAAATTAGTTTATTAGTAGTAGACTAGGGGGAGAACATGGCAAAGAATTGATATCTATTTCTCAAATTATTTCAGATTTGTAAGTAGGATGTTATTTGCTTCTAATTTCTTTTACCGTACTTCTATAATCAGGTGTGAAGCATCCTGTTGCTACATTAGGCTTTTATTCATTGCCTTCCATATATTATTTATAGTATTAAAATTGCTTGTTAGGGCAATGGTGCTGGAGGATGAGATAATATCTAATATTCTTCAGAGGACAGTTATTATGTATTTTTCCCTTTCTTGCATTCTTTTTTACTGCATTAACTTAGAAAAAGATGCAGAAAGTCATCTGTTGTCCAGAATTAAGAAATGCTTAAGGTTCCTACAGGTGCCGACCACTTTGTACCAATAATTTGAAGGCGGTTCTTCATTATACTTGATTTAATAAACATTTACAGATTTGCAACAAACATGATAAATCAATTAGGAGCATTAGTAGGGGAAATGGTTCATTATCTTAATCAAGGCAAAGTCATCTTTGATTATTCAACCAGTAATAATAATCCTGCTCTTAGCACTAGCCTGGAAGCAAAGAAATGAAAAAAATATATAGTAATTTGTCGAGTTTCTAATGCAAATGGATCAGTTTAGGGTTTGTTTAGATTAGCATCTTAACATATTGAAAGCCACATTTTCATGCTTTCATGATAGATCCACATATTTGGGTCACTCTCTACCTGCTAGTTTCAGGAATGGTTGCTGTTATTCTCCTCTACTTTGAGCCCATGACCAATGCATCTTGCACCTTGCATCTTCTAGCTTTGAGTCAAAGCGGCTGCTTTTCAACTTTCTTTAAAATAATTTTTATTAAAGAAATGTTTAATAAGATTTTAAAAATACAAATTTTAGAGAAGAAATAAGGAAAATAAAGAAAACGATTGAATAGATAAAGAAAATAAGAAAAAGAAAGGAAAGAGAAGGAAAGAAAAAAGATTATAAAGAAGTGGTTTCTGTTCATCTTAACAGTGGTTATAAATGCATTTATATTTTGCCCTCTGCCTCACAATTTCTGTCTTTCCATAATCTACTCTTTGTAATCATCAACCATTTTCCAGAGATGATGGTCTCCAATTCTTCACTCTGTTCTTGTAGCAGCCTCAGCTCTGATTGACTGCAATGCCTGATGAGCCCCGCCTCCTCCAATGGCTGCTCAGAATGTAAATAGCATTAGTGGTTAATTCACCTATGTAGCACCTCTATCTCATGAGTTAAATTGGCTGCCAGTAGACTTCTGGGTGCAATTCAAGGTGCCGATTATCATCTACAAAGACCCTAACAGCCCAGGGGCCGTTGATCTTGCTGTTGCAATCTCGTGAGATCTGGCCATGAATGGTGTGAAAGGGTTTTAATTTTTAAATGTTTTTATAATGGGTTGTTTTTTTAAAAAATGCATTGTAAGCCGCCCTGAGTCTCCGGAGAAAGGTGGCATATAAATTGAATTAATAAATAATAAATAAAATAAATAAATGGCCCAGGGGCTTTATTATTTTTGGGACCTACAGTACCTGTCTCCAAATACTTCGGCTCATCCCATGGGATCTGCTAGGTGGGAATACTCCAGGTCTTCTTTTTACCATTTAATGGCACCAGGAAGTGTTGTGCACCTGTTCTTTGAACAGACCTCCTCCTGCCCTGCCTTACTGGCTTTTTGTATGACATTAAAGACCTGGCTCTTTTCTTAAGCATAGGGCCTGGATAAGGGGTGATCCTATTTTGATACAGCATTGATTTGCTTTCTCCAGTTTTTCCCCTTCTCCGTGAATCGTTGCTTTTATTTATGGTGTTCATTTTATCAACTACTAGTTGCCTTAAGTCACTTGTTGAATAACTCTTTCTATTATACATCTTTCTGTCTTTTTGAAGCCATTATTCCATCCCTCAGGTGTGACACTGTCTATCTGCATGCTAAATAGGCCTCACCCTGCTTAGCTTTTCAAGATTTTATTTTGCCTTTAATTATTCAAATACTTGCTAGATAAAAGTATCAAGGGGAAAAAAATCCACTTGTTTCCTGCTTTCAAAGCAAATTGTAAAGAGATGGTTTCATTCTACAGATTAGCCTACTTGACTAATTTTTTTAAAAAAGAAATTTTGATAAAGAAGTTGTACAATATACAAATGAGGGTATGTTATATGGGTAAACTGCAGTCCCTTGACAAAAAAATAATAATAATTCCTGCAACATTCGTAAACAACAGACTTTTTAAAACTGAATTTGGGTGTGGGTGGGTTCCTCCTCAGTTGTCTTCACAATCTCTGGAAGTACAATAGACTAGGAGTTGGTTATGGACAGAGAACAGTGACAGAGGTGGAAGTAAATAGAAATGCAAATATGGTTCCCACTGCTTTCTGAGGAATTAAGGAGTGGAAATAGTTATAGGCTGAAAATGCTATGAAACAATTCTCTTCTCTTGAACCAATCTCTGCTTTGCATTCTAGATATAGCTGCTGCTACAATAAAACTAATGTAGGGAGGCATTTGCTCCTTTGCCCAACCTCAGTGAAGTCATTGGTATGCAAGTCTATCAGTGCCCACCTGATTTTCCAAAGATCATTGCTTAAACTGATGGGGATTTCAATCTTTTCTCCTACCTGCTTCCTTCCAGAAATCCAATTCTCAGGGTCTGGATGAAGAAGATCACTACAACTCCTGACACCTGGTATCCTTTAAACTGAGAACATCAAGCACCCTGAAGTCAAGAAGAAGATTAGAAGTGAATACATTGTGAGGGTGAAGAAGACTTAAAAGTCCAAACCCAATGGCAGAAATACCATAATAAAGATGATTAACACCTGGGCAATTCCAGTCATTAGATTGGAATTGCCAATTGGAATAATGGATTGGACTCAAGTAGAACTAAAAATTCTGAAAAAAACTGAATAGGAAGACCAGAATCATGAATCATACCCCTTCATCAATACACCAGATCAGGGGTGAAATCTAAAATTTGTTACTACCGGTTCTGTGGGCGTGGCTTGGTGGTGGTGGGAGTAATGCGACTGGGTGGGCATGGCCAATTTTTTTTAACTTTTAAAACCATTTTTTACATGTCAAACCATGTAAAAAAATGCTTTCAAAAGGCTCTGACGATCCCAGCTGAGTTGCCGATTGGCAGGCAACTCAGCTGGGATCATCAGAGCTTGGATCGTCAGAGCCATTTAAAAGAAAAAACTTTTTTTCTTTTAAATGGCTCTGGCGATCCAAGCTGAGTTGCTTGATTAGCAGGCAACTCAGCTGGGATCATCAGAGCTTGGATCGTCAGAGCCATTTTAAAGAAAAAAAAAGACTCTAATGATCGCGGGCATGGGGGGCGGGGGCAGGGATTTTTGCTACCAGTTCTCCGAACTGCCCGCTGCCATCGCTACCTACTCGCCCGAGCTGGTCCGAACCGGGAGCATTTCACCCCTGCTCCAGATTCTATTTGCCAAGAAAAATAGGTGGGCATGGAATATTGCACCAGTCACTTGAAGAAGAAGAAAGGGCATTGAAAGAGAATCAGAAGGTGAAGAAGATCCACTGAAGCTAGCACACCATGAAGACTAACTGAATACTGAAGAGTCCAAACTGGCCTGCAAGGAAGACCAAATAAAGAATAGAAAAGAGACATGGCAAGGCAAATCCTTACACAGCCAGGGCATAAAAAAAACCAACCAAGCAGGCAAAGCAGATAATAACAAGACTTGGCAATGGCTAAGACAGTGATGGTGAACCTTTTAGACACCGAGTGCCCAAACTGCATGTGTGCATGCCCAAATTGAAAGGTGTGCATGTGCACTGCATGTGTGGACATGTGCACCGCATGCATGGACATGCACACGGACATGCGTGTGACATGCACAGAAATGTGTGCATGTGCAGCAGAGACCCAAACACCAGCTGGCTGGCAGGAGGCGGGGCATCCCAACACCGGCAGCGTGGTAAGAGGCAATATCTTTTTCTTTTGTGAGCTTCTGTTTCGTTGTTTGCAGGAAAACAGAAGCTCATGAAAGAAACGCCACAGAGATCTGACCTGGGGCAATGGCACACGTGCCAGTAGAGAGGGTTCTGCATGCTACCTAGGTTCGCCATCACGGAGCTAAGATCAGGAAAGTTGAAGAAAGAAACACCTGCCTATTCCAGGTCCTTAGGAAGAACTTGATAAGTGGACAAAAATGCCAGATCCAATCTAGACATCTGGCTGACCATGCAATCAACCATAATATACTCCATTGGCGAAAGGGTCACATTTAAAGTTGTTTAATACTGTGACCTTGGTAGGAAAGTAATGGGCAGTTATATGTCATTGAGAATATAACTTAGTGGACAGGCTGAAGATCTAGAAAGGGCCCAGGAAATTCTGTAATAAGAGAGAAGTAAAAGATATCTTCTAAAATTCTCGTAAAAGCAAATTTGGCAGTACTGTATGCCTCCACCAGATTTCATAGTAGACAAACACAAATACCAAGCATAAACACAATAGCAATCTTTCCCTGGTTAAAAAATATCTGTAAATAAACAACAACAATAAAAGCAACTGGGAAAAAATGTTTTTAAAGTTCACAGCACATGTGAACTTTAATGAATGCACATGTCAACAAATAGAACTGGTTAATGAACCAGAAATGGTTCTTTACCAATTTAGATTAATGATTATTTAATTAATGGAACTTGCAAAGAAATTCTCTGCATGTTATGAGGTTTTGTTAATGAGAATATAGATGGTTGTGAAATTTGTAATCACTAAAAAGAATAAAAAAAGAGTAAAATCTCCTTTGGTTGAATTTAATTCTTAATGACTTCAAGTGGTTTTCCTTCCTTCCTTCCTTCCTTCCTTCCTTCCTTCCTTCCTTCCTCCCTTCCTCCCTTCCTCCCTTCTTTCTCTTTCTCTTTCTCTTTTTTAAAATCTAAGTACCAGTCAAGTCCAACTCTACTTAGTTTCTGAACCTAGACAAGATCAGCCAGGTGCTGCCACCTGCTGAAAGTGAAAACAAAATGAAACAAATTGATAACATTGATAAAATTTTGCAAAGCAGGGGAAAATACAATGTATTGAAGGAACGATCAAGTGCGTTGGGATTCCCTTTAAACGGGTGTTAGAAAATTCTTTCTTCCCAATGGAGCAGTTTCTAATGGTGCAGTTTTGACAATGAGCTAGCTGGGCTTCTCTTAATTGGATATGTCCAAGCAGAGCAAGGTAGCTCACTGTTGTTGTTTTTCTTCCATTCATTTGGATCCAATAGTCAAAGACTGCTTGAACAAGTCCCTGCAATTTTCTTGGCAAGATTTTGCCAAAATGGTTTGCTTCCTAGGGCTGAAAGAAAGTGACTGGCCCAAGGTCACCCAGTTGGCTTTGTGCCTAAGGTAGGACAAGAACTCTTAGTCTCATAGTTTTTAGCCTAATGCTATAACCACTGCTGGGGATGCTTAAATTCAGATTCATACACTAAAAAAAGCTTTCGACTCAGAAACCTAAATGGCCTTTTAAATTGAGTTCTATGGCTGCGAGATTTTAGAATACTTTCATTCAACCCAAACTGTCAGACTGGTCCACCATCTTTGAGTCCAGGAGAGATACAAATTAACCAAGTGATTAAATATAAAACTAGAGTCAATTGCTTGGTTTACTGAGTCAGCGATTCCTCTTCCAGGTAACTCAGTTGTCTTTAAAATAGGCACATATACACACATGGAGCAATTTGCATTCTCTTTACTATGAGTAATCTTTCCACAGCCACCTCTTAGTCACATACTCACTAGTCGTAGTATGTTGCCATGTCCCCTAAGTAGTCTAAACATGTAAGACTGTATGTCTGGAGAAATAAGTGACTAAAGCAATGTGAATCAAACAAGATGAAAAATCTTTATAAACTTTGGTTACATTTTAGACAAGCTGAACAGCATTGTAGCAGCAAAGCATACTGTCAAACAATGGAAGTTTGCAAAGAATTATTTATTTAACCAAAGTTGCTTTTTAGAGAATGAAGGCCGAACAAGCCAAACCTTATTATTAACAAGAAATGTGGACTAAAAAGTAAACTTCTTTGATGCCACTTAGCTGTCAGGTAACATGTATATAGAACTGCTAATTAGTTCTGTGACCTGACTGACCTTTACTAGTTTGGATTGCCAGTATCATTAAAGAAATCCATGTTTAATATAGAGAATGTGAAATAAATGAATGAATATTCTGCTAACTAACGGTCATCTGGTGGATTTTTTCTTTTCTTTTTCTTTTTCAGCCCAGATCTCTGGTTCTAATCTAATGCTCTACAACTCTAAGAGCTAAACAGTCGCATTGTATTCTTGGTTTGGTTTGATCCAGTGACATTACTATTG
The DNA here is from genome assembly GCA_012654045.1 of Ptyas mucosa. Taxonomy (NCBI): domain Eukaryota; kingdom Metazoa; phylum Chordata; class Lepidosauria; order Squamata; family Colubridae; genus Ptyas; species Ptyas mucosa. Next base: position 3,029,593 of record WNWU01000006.1, read on the forward strand.
CAATATTCCTCAGGCTATAAAATATAAACTCCAGAACTTCTATTTAAATACATTTTCTTTAAGGCCAGTGATAAAAAATGAGAAGGTATTTTATTTTTCAGAAAATGTAAGAGTGACTTATTTAATAAGCAGCTTACAGGTGGGGAGAAGGCAGAAGCCTGTAGGATCTATGTGGGAGGATAAGCAATGACTTTTGGCCCCAGTATAAGGATTAAAGAAAAAGTTACACTCAAGGCTGTCTCTATGAAAAGGAGACATTCCAAGAGAGAAGGTAGGGAATTCAAACAGCCCAAGGTAACCATGCGTCTTCCAAATATTTTCTGTACGTACTTTACAGAACATTTTGATGAGTCAAGATAGGGAGAGATTCAATGCTTAGCTCTGGAGTAGTGGAAATTTTGAAGCTTCCAGATTTCTGGGCATGTCTTTTCATGTGGCATGACTTCACACATACGTACACACAGAGTGGGGAGACTGGCTTTGGAAAGATGTGATATATGAGAAGCCAGGTCTTTTCTACCCCCGCCTCCCACAAATGACTCAATAAATTCTGCTTCTGTGCAGGAGAAAAATATGGTTTTGTTACTGGGGAAAAAAAATCCCTTGTTAGATTGTCCTAAAACATGAAAGAAATCGTACAATATATTCCCTTTCCTGAACCTATGGATTTGGAAATAGCCATGAAATCCTACCTCTTAGGCAATCTTGACTTTCATGATGGAAAAAGGCAGGCACAGATTAAATAAATATATGCAGAAACTGTTGAGTTCTGTAGTGGCTGCTTCTTCTTCAGTTCTTTTTATAGCTTTAAGGAGGTTCTTGCCTTCTTAAATTGATATTCCTAGCTTCTAATCTACAGTCAGCTTGGCACAGATCAAGGCATGCTTTAATCCAGGCATCTTAATTTACATGACATCTCGGTCTGCCTTTGTAAGTAAAATTGAACATGAACTGTGTGTAATGACAGATCGTTGATTTTTTAAAAAAATAATGTAAAATGCTTTGTATGTTGCCTTTGAAACTTATGTGTCAAGTGCAATGTTGAAATATCAAAAATGAGTACTACATAAATGCATAGATGTGTGCAATTGTTGCATCCACTTAATTTGAGCAAAGTGCATAAGCTTTTCTACTTAATTGGCCTCAACCACATATCTGAGGTCTCTGTTTTTCTTGAACATCAAAATTATGTGGAATGAAATAATATGTTTGATGGGTACTGTAACACTTAACAAGATTGGCAGTCCTAATGAGTGCAGTGTTGCCAATTATTGCATAAGTAATTATAATTGTATGGTAACCAGGAACTACACATTTTGGCATGAAAGCATAGGAGTAGATGAATTCTGTGGATATGCTGCTTCCTGAAACCACCTGATCTCGTGTTTTCAAAAAAATCCCTACCACTGCTCATTTTGCACCATGAAATTGAAAAGGATGTATGCCCATTGCTGCCTACAGCTTGACCATTACACAAGCACTTGAACTTCAGCTGAATTCTGCATTTCCATGACATAAATTGAATAATGAAGATCCTCTAAATTTACAGCTGGACTTTTCCGACTTGTTCATCATACCTGATCAGCTTCTAGCTTTGGTAGTTCAGTCAAGGTAACAATAGGCCTTAAACATATTCATTTCACAATAAATACCTTACATCACCTTAGGCTAGTATATATGTATTTGTTTACATCTTGTTGCCTTAGTCATCCTTATCTCAAATATTCTGCTTCCCTGGTGTTTTTAGGTTTCCCTTGACTGTGATCTAGGGTCAATCCAAAGCAACAACTTGTTTACATAGTCTTTGACGTCACCAAGTGAAGTGAAGACTGAAAAGTCAAGGTGGAATTGTGTAACCTGCTACATGCCAAGAATATCTCAGATGCAGGATAATCTACTAATACCAATCACCAAGATGCTTTCTAAAGATAATATCCTAGTGCAGACTTTCCCAATCTGATGTCCTCTAAGGAAGTTGGATGTCAACTTTCATATACCACAGCAGTAAAGCAAAGATTTATGGGAGCAGATGTTAAAATAGTGATGAACACCTGGATGGCAAAATCTGTTTGCAAACATATATATTGCTTTGAGTATCATCATCATCATCATTTTATTTATATACTGCCCTCCTCCCGAAGAACTCGGGGTGGTGTACAGCCAATTAAAATATAAATATACAATATCATAGTTAAAATTAATTAAAATCATAAAATAGTTTTGGCCAAATTTTAAAAACCCAAAGTTAAAACCCAATTTAAAATCATTCAATTAGACAGCCCCGCCTGTCGGAACTGTAGGGTCTTAAGGGCACAGCAAAAGACCCAGAGATCAGAAATGTTACGAATATCCGGGGGCAAGTCATTCCAAAGGGCAAGGGCTCCAACAGAGAAGGCTCTCCTCCTGGGTGTCGCCAGCTGGCATAACTTGGCTGACGGCACCCTGAGGAGTCCCTCTCTGTGGGAGCATACTGGTTGGTGGGAGGCTGTTGGTGGCAGAAGGCGGTCTCGTAGATATCCTGGTCCTATGCCATGGAGCGCTTTAAAGGTAAAGAGTATCATAAACAGTGGTGGGATTCAAATAGTTTAACAACAGGTTCTCCCAGGGTCAGGTTGGCTGTTGTGGGAGACGTGGTCCGTCCCCGCCCTCCAGCTCTGCCACACATGCGGGACGAGCCTCCCACGACAGCCAACCTGACCCTGGGTGAACCAGTTGTTAAATTACCACCACCCCCGCTATCAAAGTGGATTCTGGGCACTGAGCTGCAATGGAGAAATGGGAAATGGAGTGGCCGGCACAAGGGAAGGAGGAGGAGCAGGGAGAAGAAAGAGAGAAAGTGGCCTTCTCCTTCCCTTGTGCTGACTGTTCCATTGCCCATTTCTCCATTGCAGCACAGCACAGCACCCAGGATCCACTTCAATAGTGTAAGTGTGAGGGGTAATTTAACAACTGGTTCTCCCAAATCAGTGCGAATCGGCTGAATCCCACCGCTGATCATAAGGATTAAAGTGAAACATCAATAGCTGGTTAGCTAGCTAGATACTGTAGATAGATTGGTGATAGATGGTAGGTAGGTAGGTAGGTAGGTAGATAGATTGATTTTGCAAATATTAATGACTGCTTATCTTAATCAAAGTGGGACGTGGTGACTCAGTGGCTAAGACACTGAGCTTGTTGATTGAAAGGTCAGCAGTTCAGCGGTTCGAATCCCTAGTGCCGCTTAATGGGGTGAGCTCCCATTACTTGTCCCAGCTTCCACCAACCTAGCAGTTCGAAAGCACATAAAAATGCAAGTAGAAAAATAGGACCATCTTTGGTGGGAAGGTAACAGCGTTCTGTGCGCCTTTGGCATTTAGTCATGCCAGCCACATGACCATGGAGATGTCTTCGGATAGCGCTGGCTCTTCAGCTTTGAAATGGAGATGAGCATTGCTCCCTAGAGTCAGGAATGACTAGCACATATGTGCAAAGGGAACTTTTACCTTTGCTTATCTTAATCAAATATCTTTGGGTATGAAAACTCATCTCAGTTGTAATTTGAAAAGTGTAAATTAGCCCTGTTTGTTTGAAGATATGGGCCAAATGATCTGACCACATTTAGAATTTTGCATCCAATTCTGGATGCCACATTTTATGAAGGATAGGGACAAAGTGGAGAATGTCTATAGAAGAGTAACCAAACTGATAAGGAGTCTAGTAAGAAAACAAAGTTAGGAATGATTGGAGATAAAAGATACATTCACCCTGTATTAATATTGTTGGGAAACATGATAGTCATCTTCAAAAGTATTCAAAGGGTTCTAGATGATGAGATAGAATTGACATGCGAAGAAACTATAGGTATAAATTACATAAACATCAAGAAAAATTTCCTAATGATAAGAACTATTAAACAACATAGCAAATTGCTTCAAAGGTAGAAGTGTTTGAACAAAGATTGGATAGATATCTATCAAAACATTGTAGCTGGGGATTTCTGCACTGGCAAGGGGTTGAATTAGATCATCTTCAAACCTCTTCCAACCCTTCTATGATTTTAAATATTCATCCATTCACCTTACCCCTGTTTTTGGCAGCCACAGTTGGTTGCCTGATTCATTTGAAGCAGCTGCCTTAGTACTCAGAGTCCTATCTTTAGAATTATTTCAAAGAATAGAGAAGATGGAGTGAAATGCTATTGTGTTTATTTAGATATGGACTAGGTACTCTGTGTTGCTTGTTTGTGTGTGTGTGTGTGTGTGTGTGTGTGTAAGTCCTTCTCTTTAACTGCATAATTAACAACTTCCCTGGTTTTTCAGTTTCCATTCTGTCCCAAAGGGAAACTTGAGAAGGGAACTTTTTCCATGTAGCTTTCTCCCTAGCAGTATTGCTATTAATGCAAAAGCAGATTCAGGAGATCCTATTCGTTTCCCTGTAAAAAACCACCATTGGAGCATTTTCAAGGCAAAAACTATATGCATGTAACTTTATTGATGAGCAGAAATGGGTACAGTGAGATTCTGCTTGTGCTGCTCAGAAGGAGATGGTTAAGATGTTGCAGTCAGTGATGATTAGACACAATGGTGTTACGACAGAGTTTAGAAGAGCCAGCAGTTTCTGCCGTGGAGACATCCCAAGGAAGTGCGAATTAGTTCCCACGCTGTCTTCTCATGAAATAGGCCTTCCATGACAAGGAAAGCAAGATCTATATTAATTGCAGTATTCAAAAAGATTATTCATCTAGTAGGTAAGTAGGTTAGCAGATAGGTACGTAGGTAGCTACAGATGATAGATAGATAGATAGGTAGGTAGGTAGATGATAGATGATAGATGAATGATAGATGATAGCTAGATGATAGCTAGATGGATGATAGGTAGGTAGATAGGTAGATGATAGATAGATAGATAGATAG
>WNWU01000006.1:3035949-3063151 GCA_012654045.1 Ptyas mucosa
TTCTCTTCTCTTCTCTTCTCTTCTCTTCTCTTCTCTTCTCTTCTCTTCTCTTCTCTTCTCTTCTCTTCTCTTCTCTTCTCTTCCCTTCCCTTCCCTTCCCTTCCCTTCCCTTCCCTTCCCTTCCATTCCATTCCATTCCATTCCATTCACTTTAAGTGCCTTTATACATTCCAGATAACTTCACTGGTGTCATATATCTGCCATACATCGTTTTATAAAAAATCTTTTAAGATTATAAAAAAAATGTAAAGTTTAATTCTTTCAGCCACATATTTTCCCATAGTTCCATCTAAATATTATAACCAAAATTTTTAGCCCAGTGTATTATACATTCTTTCACTTTGTCTTTTTCTGTTTCAAATCTCAATAAAATCTCTGTATATGTTTTAGCAATTACATGTTCATCATTTGTACACACTTCCATTTCAAATTCAGCCTTACAGTGTTCAAAACCATAAACCCTTTTACCTTTACAAGAAACCTGTTGGCAACTATATCGAAAGCATGTAAAAAATGCAAGTAGAAAAATAGGGACCGCCTTTGGTGGGAAGGTAACAGTGTTCCATGCGCCTTTGGCGTTTAGTCATGCCGGCCACATGACCACAGAGACGTCTTCAGACAGCTCTTGCTCTTTGCCTTTGAAATGGAGATGAGCACTGCCCCCTAGAGTTGGGAACAACTAGCACATACGTGCGAGGGGAACCTTTACCTTACATTTTAAAGATCTCCTGTAAATTTTCAGGAGGCAACCCCCAAAGGGTAACTCACCCTTAAGCAAGTGCTTGTGAGCTTGTGCATGCATGGCATTTAGCTGGGATGAAATATCTTTTTGGTGATTTGAGGACCCCATTTAATGTTTGGGGCAGAGAGAGCAGCAATAAGTGGATGGAAAGCCCAAATCACTGAGACTGTGTCCTCTCTAATAGTTGTGGGGGGATTTTGTGGGTTTTCGGAGGGGGTGGGGGACTTTTCCATTATTTTAAAACCATGGAAGCCTATTTTAGAGGTCATACTGCACTTTTAGTATTTCTCCTATTTTAGCATTTTTTTTTTATTTTAGCATTTTTGTTTTATTTAATTTTTTCTAAACGAAAATCTTCAAGAGTTTTGACTGGAGAGGACTATGCTGGCTGTTAAAAATAAAGGTACAGGAGTCACAGATTGCCATTCATTGGCATATAAATTTGATCTTGCCCATTAGATCCTGAAACAGTGTTCCAAAGCCAGCCTTCCTTAATCTTGTGGTATCCAGATGGGTAGGGCTTTCAGCACCTTCGACCAATGTGATGCCTCTACTGAGATGACTAACAATTGTCCAAACTATCTGGAAGATACCTACTTGGGCAAAGTTGGCTTAGATAGTGGCCTCTGGAGCACTAAATGCAAGAGAGCTTAAACTGTTGCTGCACCAAGTATGGTAGACACAAGTTCAAAGAGATCACTGTCAAAATATTTCAAATCTGAAAATATCATGCAGGCAAAATGCTTTAGATCAGAGGTGTCAAACTCACATAATCACGGCAGCGTCATGTGACGTATTGGGACTTTTCCCCCCTTCACTAAACTGGGTGTGGGCGTGGCCAGCACGTGATGCATCCGGCCCACAGGCCGGGAGTTTGATGGTCCTGCTTTAGATCAATGAAGTTATTGGATGCCCGCCCACAGTTCAAGTCTCATCAGTCTCAATCAGTATAAAGGTAGTCCTCAACTTACAACCACAATTGAGCCCAAAATTTATGCTGCTAAGTGAGAAATTTATTGAGTTTTGCCCTATTTTACAACATTTTTGTCACTGTTAAGTGAATCATTCCAGTTAAATTAGTAATACGCAGTGGTGGGATTCAACTAATTTAACAACTGGTTCTCTGCCCTAATGATTTCTTCCAATAACCAGTTCACCAAACTGCTCAGAAATTTAACAATCGGTTCTCCCGAAGTGGTGCGAACTGGCTGAATCTCACCACTGGTAATACGGTTGTAAAGTGAAGCTGGTTTCCCCATTGACTTTGCTTGTCAGAAGGTTGCAAAAGCGGATCATATGACCCCAGGATACCGCAACCATCATACATGTGACTCAGTTGCCAAGCATCCGAAAGTAAATCACGTGACCATGGGAATGCTGCTATGGTCATACGCATGAAAAATGGTCATAAGTCACTGTTTTCAGTGCCATTGTAACTTTGAACAGTCATTAAGTGAATAGTCGAATACCTGTATTCAATGGACGGGGATAATAGGATTTGTAGTCTAAAGTATCCAAAGTATTAGTTATTTATACCTAATTGCTTCCCTTCTAGAACATTTTTTCTGCCTTTTTTTCAGCAACTCCTCCTCAATTTTTGAATTAATTCTCCTTCTCCTCTGTATCTGGAATGAAGTCAAGTCCTAGATTTGAGGCAGAATGGGACAATTGGGCAAACCATTGTTCAGCAGGCAGCCTCTTCCATCAAAGGACCCTTACTTTGCTACAGTGACAGTATTTAATGCAATGGTGAGTACCTGGCTCAGCCATTGTTTTCCTTTCCCCAAAATTCTTCCCTATTCTTTCAAGTGACCCAAGTCAAGAGCCTTGTGAGTCTACCACCTGCTGCTTAACACTGCTTTGCATGCCAGTTCCAGTGGAGAGAAACTGGTGGGACAAAAGCTAACATTCGCACATTGCTGTGGCATTGCAAAGTGAGTCTTCAATTAATTGCGTATCTGTAATAAATAAATAAATGTCATTAACTACATGAATTCATTACATTTAGAGGCTGCCGAAATCCAAATACTTCTGGCAGGCTCGCGAAGAAAATCATAAACATTTGGCGAAGGAAACAGAACTCCTCCTCCCATAGAGTTCCCAGAGGAAAACCTGAAAGGGGTTCAGCAGCTACTTTATCCTGATGTTTTTGAGCAAATCCAGATTCAGCAACGTTTGGTGCATCTTCAGGGTGGAATCCGTGAAGACCTCTGGAAAGATGCTGTTCCAAAAGGCACAGAACCTCTTGAATTACGATGGCTACCAATGAATGTGGTTTGAATTCCACGCTTTTCAGAGTAAAAGAATGTATTCTCGCAACTAGGTAGCAAAAATTGCAATTAAGTTATAGACGCGGACAAAATGTTTTATTGAAATTTCCAGCTTTCATGCATGATTATAAAATGCAGATCGACGTGCACATAATAAAAAAAACCGCACACAGTACAGTATGATCTTTGGCACTTGGGGAAGTGTGTGTTTCTTATTTCTCTCTTCTCCTTGTGGCCTATCCCACACAGCTCCCTTTATGCTGATTTGGATTATGCACTTTTTTCTTTCTTTTTTTTGGGGGGGTAGAGTCTTTACTTTTGCTTATGTTACTTGTACAAAATGTCATGTACCTTGGTGGTGTTAGATAAATAATAGCCAGACACCCAGGAACTCTGTGACTCTTTCACTTCGTGCCATTGCTGACACCGCATGGTTTTTACAAGGCAACCAAGTGTCATGTTGAAGTGGGGAGCAAAGGGTGAGAAAGGCAGTGATTAATGCTTTATGTTGCTCGCGCCGAACAAAATGTCTTTGTCCAGTGCCACCTAGTGGCGTCTGCACATCTGCAGTCATGTGACTTTCTGAGAGTTGTTCCCTCTTCCCATCTTTCATCATGTGGGCAGCCATTGTTCCTGTGCATACTTTTTTACAAGTAGGTAGTATATGGTGTGTGTGTGTGTGTGAAAGGATAATGGGCTATGTGCATCCTATACAAATGCATATGCACCACTCAGGTATTAAGTCCTGCAATTAGCAACCAACAGAGCCAATAATTATTAGAACACTTGGGAGTTAGAGGCTTCTAAGCTTGGAAATGATCATCCCATCCATCATAGAGCTGTAAATTGCCCTTCCTGGTACCCCAACCACTGTTTGTCATCTTGGAAGCCCCTAAATTCACTGTACGGATTTGGTGCCAAACCAGTGAATTATGAACAGCTCATTTTTGTATGCCTTTTTCCTTATGCAAAATAAACCTTACACGTCTTCAAATATCCTTCCTTCCTTCCTTCCTTCCTTCCTTCCTTCCTTCCTTCCTTCCTCCCTCCCTCCCTCCCTCCCTCCCTCCCTCCCTCCCTCCCTCGCTTCCTTCCTTCCCTTACTCCCTCCCTCCTTCGTCCCTCCCTCCCTCCCTCTCTCCTTCCTTCCTTCCTCCCTTCCTCCCTCCCTCCCTCCCTCCCTTCCCTCACTCCCTGCCTCCCTGCCTCCTTTCTTCCTCCCTCCCTCTCTCCTTCCTCGCTTCCTTCCTCCCTCCCTCCCTCCCTCCCTCGCTTCCTTCCTTCCTCCCTCCCTCCCTCCCTTCCTCGCTTCCTTCCTTCCTTCCCACCCTCCCTCCTCCTTTTCTTCCTTCCTTCCTTCCTTCCTTCCTCCCTCCCTCCCTTTCATTTTCTACCCCTATATCCTAGGTATGTCAATGATGTCAGCAGCTGAAAAAGAGAACTGCTGCTAAAGGATTACCAGAAGTTTCTCTGTCCTGCATTGTGACATCTCTTTGGCCTTTGACAAGCATCTTTCCTCATCTTACTTAGAGATGCCAGTGAAAGAACTGGGATATTTTCCATGTGAAACTGTAACATGACAGCAACTCTCCTTACTGGGAATGAAGAGAACAGGTCTTTTGTGTGTTTCAGTATTTTGGTCCCCACCCCCACCCCCCCAAATAGGGCTACTAGGCCAGAGTAAATTGTTTTTAGCTTTTTTGGTAGCAGTGTGATGAGGCTCGGGTCTATCATTGTCCTTTACTGTACCGGGGAGAAGGAGCACAGGAGTCGGTTGGTTAAGAAGGTCACCCACCTCCGGTTACCATTGTTCGCTGAGTTACAGAAAAATCACAAGTTCTGATTAGGTTACACCTCACACCTTTGTAGGTTTGCACGGGGACTCGGGGCAGCTTCACGCTCAAAGAAAGGCAGGAATGTAGGATATTGTATCTCTAATACAAAGGGAGGGAGGGAGAGAGTTGGAAGCTGGTATGTGACCTTCACCGTGGAGCTGTGCAGGTGCCACTCACAGGCTTAGCTATTCAGGCCATGATACTGATACCAGACGCAAAGGAAGAGAGAGAGAAACAGAAATGTCCGTAGTGAGAAGGTAGCTCTAGTCCCCCGCCTCCTTCCTTTTATCTCTAGGAACAATTTCCCCTTTGATTTTGCTTGGGTTTGTGGGCTGAGACACTGTTTTCTTTTCAAGGACTTACCCTTGTATTGTATTTCTCCACTCCCATCTTCTGAATACACACAGCAAGGGAGGAATTGCGCTTGAGCAATTAGAAGGGCATTGCACTGAAGGCCCAGATGCCTGGCTCATGTGCTATGTACATAGCACCTCTATGCTCCACCTGCAGGCACATGCTTAGGCAACTTCCTACAGCTCAGCATCATACAGCTTAGGCAGCTCAGCATCAAGGGGAAGACTGGGTCCAGGACAGAGACCACAAGGAGGCTGAGCTTTTACATCATTAGGCATCACCTCAAAACTCTTCAATATGTCTAGCTGTGAATTTAGCCACAAAACCTTGAATGATGAAAAGTATAAGGCACTAAGTCAGGGGTTTCCAAACTTGGCTGAGAAATTCTGGGAATTGAAGTCCACACATCTTAAAGTTACCAAATTTGGAAACCCCTGCAGTTAATTATAGGAGTGGATATGGGAATCGTACCACATATGATTAAGAGAACAGAGTTTGAAAAGAAAAAAAACCAAATCACACGAAAAAGGAGTGGAAAGAATACAGGGGAATGCAGGTGTTAGATCCCTGATGAATAAGCACCTTTCCCTCTCTGGCTATTAAAGAGACAGTAACCACACATACAGTACCTTAGAACAGCCTTCCCACACCTGAGCTCTGTAGATGTATTGAAACTATACCACCGCAGCATTCGCAATTAGCATTCGATGTGGGGGGGGGGGAATCAGGTTAGAGTGTATTTAGATATCTGAATTGAATCCAAAGCCTGCATCTAATCAAAGGCTGCTTCTAATACAGGGGAGGCAGAAACAGTGTCCTAGAATTTGTATTTGTTCTACAGTTCATTATTGTGAGAAATGTTTAGGTATTATTATTATTATTATTATTATTATTATTATTATTATTATTATTGGTCGGAGGTTCAAGGTTCAAGGTTTATTTGATTTATATACTGCCCTACTCCCGAGGGACTCAGGGTGGTGAACAGCCATATAGTAAAACAACATGCATACAAAATTTAAAACAAATTAAAATCCAATTAAATAATTTGGCCTTAATATTTAAAACCCTAATAATTTAAAACAAATTAAAATTTACCGTATTTTCTGGCATATAAGACTACTTTTTAACACTGGAAAATCCTCTCAAAAGTCGGGGGTCGTCTTATACGCCGGGTATAAGCCTACCAACGCTCCGACTTCCCCAGCTGACCCCCAGTGATGGCGAGCCCCAGCTGTCTGGGGAAGTCGGAGCATCAGTAATATCCACCTGGATGCCTGGGATGGTGGGGGAAGCTCTGCGCAGCAACGTCCAGCATTCAGCGGCATGCAGCCTTGATGAGATTGGCACAGCTTCCTGAATCTGAGTTGCCGGCGCTGACCGATGACACTACGGGAGCGCTGACAACATTGAGGGGTAGTCTTATACGGCAAGTATAGCCCAAACCCTATATTTTAATAGGAAAAGTAGGGGGTCGTCTTATACGCCCAGTCGTCTTATACGCCGGAAAATACAGTACATGATTATTAAAAGAGGAGTATTAGGCCAGGCCGGCCTGGTTAAATAAAAAGATCTTAAGAGCGCGGCGGAAAGTGCATAGGTCCGGGATCCTTCGTATCTCCGGGGGGAGCTCATTCCAGATAGTAGGTGCTCCCACAGAGAAGGCTGTCCCCCTGGGGGTCGCCAGCCAACATTGTTTGGCTGACGGCACCCTGAGGAGACCCTCTCTGTGAGAGCGAACCGGCCGGTGGGAGGCCACTGGTGGCAGCAGGCGGTCTCGTAAATAACCAGGTCCTAAGCCATGGAGCGCTCTAAAGGTGGTAACCAAAACCTCTGCCAGATGTTTAGACTGGATTTGGCATTTTTATCACCTATCGAGTCCTTCCCAAAGACCAGCACCATAGGCAGGTCACGATGTCCCCTGGCCTTCTGAAAAGGAGTCAAAACATGGCTCTGTGGCTTTGATAGGAATCGTATTCTCGTATGTTATGCTTTTCTGAAACACTAGTAGCTAGACCGTAAGTTCCAGAAGTTTGAAAATACCGATACTGATTTTTTTTCTCTCATCTTGTCTTTCTTACCCGTGACCTAGGACGAATTCCTGCCCCCCTAAATTTTCCTGCTCCCACAGTAGGCCCTTGCCATGCATCTGGAATTACGCTGCTGTGGAACCCTGTAAATTGATATTTCCCTAGCTGAAATTCAATTAGCAACCACAGGAAAAGCCACTGTAAATCAATATACATAAAGTTTGCTGGTAGCATTAGAATAGCTTCTTCTCGATATTGTTACTCTATTCTCCCCCCCCCCGCCCCAAGAGGGCTATAAACCTAATGAAAAGATCAACTGCCTTGACTGCAATCTAGTGGTGGCTCCAGTTTGTGCAACTCAGACATATCAAATGCATAAGTGTTTGTAAGCTTTTAATGTTTGTGAGAGTTCTTTTTAAGCTCTGGGGTGTCCTTCGGTATGTCCACATTTTTTCCCATAATGAATACAATACAGGTGGTGCCCGACTTACAATCACAATTGAGTTCAAAAGTTATGTTCTTAAGTGAGACACTTGTTAAGTGAGTTTTGTCCCATTTTATGACCTTTCTTGCCACAGTTGTTAAGTGAGTCACTGCAGTTGATAAGTTAGTAATCCAGTTGTTAAATGAATCTGGCTTCCCCATTGACTTTGCGTGTCAGAAGGTCACAAAAGGGGATCACATGACACAGCAACGGTCATAAATATGAACCCAGCTGCCAAGCATCTGAATTGGAATTTTGATCCCATGATCATGGGGATGCTGCAAAGGTCGTAACTGTGAAAAACAGTCATAAGTCACTTTTTTCAGTGCCGTTGTAACTTCGAACGGTCACTAAATAAACTGTTGTAAGTCGAGGACTACCTTTACTGTAGATGAAGTCCTTGGTTTATGATCACAATCGGGACCAGCATTTCCATTCCTAAGAAAGATGGTTGCAAAGTGAATTACACCTGATTTTACAACTTTTATTTGCCATGATTGTTAAGTGAAGCACTGCAGTTGTTAAATAAGTTACATGATCATTAAGCAAATCCGGCTTTCCCTCACTGATTTTGCTTGTTGGAAGCCTGCTGGGAAGGTCTCAAATGGCAATCATGTGACCCTAAGATGCTGCATTATTGCAGATTGCTAAGTGGCCATATTTTGATCGCATGACCTTGGGGATGTTGTGATGGCCATAAGTCTGAGGACTGATAGTAAGTCACGTCTTTCGGTACTGTGTAAGTTTGGTTGCTAAATAAATGGTTCTACCTTAAGGACAACCTGCACTGACTTTTCCATTTGACTATTTATCCATCACTAAGCGGCAGCAAAGATTTAGAGGTTTTGTATCTCTTGACTGCCATCTCATGGTCATTGGTTTCATGCAGCTGGGATGCTGCCACTGGATAGGTGTTTTTGAAGAGACAAAGGTTTTGCTTTGTAAATGCAACTGGATATACTGCAGGTTGACCTACTCTTCAAATCAGATTAACTGGCTGTAGAAATCACTATTCTGGGTCTTCCTTACAGCAGAGATGAACAGCACAAAGTCCAGTGCCTTGCCTTGCCTTGCCTTGCCTTGCCTTATTCCCTTTCCTTCCTTCCTTCCTTCCTTCCTTCCTTCCTTCCTTCCTTCCTTCCTTCCTTCCTTCCTTCCTCATGTTTTATCATCAATTGTCTTCTGTTTTTAATCAAACTTGATTTAGTGGAATAGAAAGAATATGACAAACTCCTCTGTTCAACTGACATATGGGGGGGGGGGGAATCCTATAAGGATGAAATCCCTATTCAGCAGTTTGGTTGCTGTTTACCTGCTCTTTCCAACAGCCATCCAGAAATATCCAAGTTATGAGAATGAAGGAAAAATAAAATCTCTCTCGACCACTCAAGCAACTAGATGACGCATAAATATGGCAAACATTTCCCAGACGTATACTGCTAAATAGACAGAATTTTTTATGAGCCAGCTTAGTCTTCTCACTGCATTGGAAAAGTCTATTTCCTCCCTTGTTGATAACAGCAATGGTTGGTTTTATACAATCCCATAAAACTCCACTGTGTCTTATCTGTATGGGACTCAGATAATAATAGCAATCATAAATACTTCTTTGGGCAGTTAGGCTCCCCTTTTCAGCCCCAACAACATAACTTGGCCAATTTAAGTCAAAAGGAAAGAGACAGACATGCATAGAATACTTTTCCCAAGAAATATGTGGCAAAGTGGGAGTGCAGACTGAACTCTTCAAGATATAGCAATTTTTCAATTTTTAAAAGAAATTGAACAATTACTATATTCTCGAATGCTATTAAACAACAACCAGCAAATATACCGTAACAGTCAAATTCCAAATTCCAAATGCCACTGCATTATCGTGTTTCAAATCCTTATTGAGTGTCAACGATTAAAAAAAAAAAGATCTAAGAATGGAATTCAGCTGTAGAGTCACAGAAGATGGAGCAAAATCAGCTCTTAAATATTTCACCTGAAAAATTGGGATTAAATTTCAGCTAAATTTAGATGTTTGTTTTCTTCATGCAGAAGTTTTCTGTTTTAAGATTCAAATATATCCTGTAGGTCAGCAAAAGTTTTTGGCACTTTTAAAAAAATCACATTGGCATTCAATATCTTATGATAATACTGTTCCACTATTCATGACCACTGGTGATATATTTAATTTCATGTTGTCCAGTGCATGGATTTTGTCTTTTGTATTCTATGGAAGTCATTAAATGCTGTATATCACCTGGTGATGCTTCATCGCCAGGTGATTTGGCACACACAGACCAAATCAACGAAAAGATATTTCAATCAATTCCTAACCTGAGCCATTAAATATTTCAAAGAAACTAAAACATCTAAGGGAACAGCCATAAATCAATGTACTAGCAAACACCAAACACATTCAGTGACTGTTAAATTGAGGCAAACAGCTTCTTGTTGAGTCACATTTTTTGCACATCACTTAAAGCAAATATGAAACTGAGTCTGACAAAGCTCGGTTGAGAATCTGAAGGAGGGTGCTGGATGAGAGCCAGAGCTCTTAAGGGGAATCTAACTAAGGCAAATTCTGAAAATATATCTTCTGACTTGATAGAATAACAGAGTTGGAAGGGACCTTGGGAGGCTTTTAGCCCAACCCCCTGCTCAAGCAGGAGACCCTATACCAACCCTATACCAACCCCCGGTCCATGGACTGGCACCGGGCAGCAACATGTCAGAAACCAGGCCGTGCAAACAAGCAAAGCCCCATCTGCGGGAAGCAGGCAGCATGTGAAACCACGTCCCCTCTGGTCCGTGGAAAAACATCCCTCAGTCCCTGGTGCCCCAAAGGTTGGGGACCGCTGCCCTATACCATTTTCGACTAATGGCTGTCCAATTTCTTCTTAAAAACCTCCCGTGATAGAGCACCAAAACTTCAGAAGGCAAGTTTTGGTGCTCTACTACTGTTCAATTGTTCTGTCAGGAAATTTCTCCTTTACTTCTAGGTTGGTTCTCTCTTTGGTTAGTTCCCATCCATTGCTTCTTGGATATAACTACATACTGTAAAGAAGGACTGGTTTCATGGAAGACAAAGTTTCCATGGACAGGGGTGGGTGGATGGGAGTGCTCAACCTAGATCCTGCACATGTGCAGT
Organism: Ptyas mucosa; assembly: GCA_012654045.1. NCBI lineage: Eukaryota > Metazoa > Chordata > Lepidosauria > Squamata > Colubridae > Ptyas > Ptyas mucosa. The sequence goes on from WNWU01000006.1 coordinate 3,046,801, forward strand.
TTTGCTTGCCCACTGCTCACCTCCAACTGTGCGGCCTGGTTCCTAACAGGCCACAGACTGTTATTTTTTATTTTATTTTTATTTATTTTAAGTTTATTTATATGCCGCCCTTCTCTGAGACTCAGGGCGGCTTACAATGCGTTAAGCAATAGCCTTCATACTTTTGTATATTTATACAAAGTCAGTTTATTGCCCCCACAATATGGGTCCTCATTTTACCTACCTTAGAAAGGATGGAAGGCTGAGTCAACCTTGAGCCTGGTGAGAATTGAACTCACAGTAATTGCAGGCAGCTGGATGTTAAATGCTGCCTTAGTAGGAGGCATTAGCCTCCTACGCCACTCAGGCTCCTGTTAGTGGTCTGCAGCCCAGGGTTGGAGACCCCTGCTGTAAAGGACCCAAATCAGAGGTGGGTTTCAGCAGGTACTGACCAGTTCTAGAGAACCAGTAGTGGAAATTTTGAGAAGTTCAGAGAACCGGTAGTAAAAATTCTGACTGGCCCACCCACATCTATTCTCTGCCTCCCAAGTCCCAGTTGATTGGGAGGAAATGGGTATTTTGCAGTACCCTTCCCCTGGATTGGGGAGGGAATGGAGATTTTGCAATATCCTTCCCTGCCATGCCCACCAAGCCACACCCACCAAGCCACACCCACAGAACTCGTAGTAAAAATTTTTGAAACCCACCAGTGCCCTAGTTAGGTAATATCATCAGTGCTAGTAAGGAGTGCTGTTTGCTGGCAGTTTATATTATGGTCTGAATATAAACTGAGAGCAAACCCCACTCCTTACTAGCACTGATGATGTTACCTAGTTAGGGTAAAGAAATGTCTGCAAGAAAACAAGCAAGCTCAGAGACCACCAAGGACCTCTCATCTCATGAAACAGATGGGACATCCTTGTAAGTAGCCCCGGATAAAACTGATCTGTCAGGATACAGGAAGTCTTCGACTTACAACCATTCGTTTAGTGATCATTCAAAGTTACAATAGCGCTGAAAAAAGTGACATGACTGCTTTTTACACGTATAACCATTGTATCATCCCCAGGGTCATGTGATCAAAATTCAGGCACTTGGCAACTGGCATGTCCTGGGTCATGTGATCACAATTTGTAATCTCCCCAGCCAGTTTCTGACAAGAAAGTCAGTGGGGGAAGCCAGATTTGCTTAACAGCCGCGTGATTCATTTAACAATTGCAGCAATTCACTGAACGACTATGGCAAAAATGGTCATAAAATGGGGCAAAACTCACTAAACATCTGCCTTGCTTTGCAATGGAAATTTTGGGCTCAATTGTGGTTGTAGGTTGTGGTGGAGGATTACCTGTATTCTTAAGAGTCCGGCAGGAGATGATGGCAAGTTCCACATTTTATTTCAAAGAAAACAATGTGACATTACAGGAATCCAAAATATCTCCTCGAGGGTCTGGCATTTAAGATTAAAAGCTTTGTTGTTAAGAGTTTGGGGAGGTTGTTTACACTGCCTGTTGTCACGTACTGGAGTATGAATCATGGAGAATGGCCTGACATTTGCTTATTTTATCAAGTTCATTGTCAAGCTACAAGGGAATGAATCAGTAAAATGTGGGATATGGTAATCTCAGAAAATCCTGTTTAATGACATGTTTGATATTTGGCATCCCAGAAGCACAATGTACAATGCAAGTTTTTCCCCTCACTTTTTTTTTTCCATCGGGAAAAGAACAGGGTAGGTCTGTCCACGCAGATATGAATCATGTGTTTTCATCTTTCTTTTTTAAAATATATTTTTAACTCTAAAAAATCGATTATGATAGTAAGAAAACTAATTCAAATTAGACTTGGAAAGAGAAAAGAGAATAAAAAACGCGTAAGAAAAAAAGAAAGAAAAAAGAAAAGAAAAAAGAAAATACAATATACAATATTGTATATTGTAATACAATAAAGAAAAAAAGTAGAGAAATATATAAAGTGACTATCAATAACAAATAATGTCTTGTGGCCTATCAGTTGTCTTTGTGGCCATAAACACAAGCTGTCTTCTGGTCGTATTCCTCAGTTTACCGCTGTTATGCCAGCAACAGGACACAGGCATCATTGATGTGGACATTTTCTCATCCTCCTTGAATCTATCTAATCCTTTTTTTAAAAAAAAACCATCAAGTGGGTGGCTATCACTACACTTTGTGGTAACAAACTTTATCATTTAAGTATGTGCTGTGAGAAGAAATACTCCTTCAGTCACTCACCATTCTACCACACTGGATGTCTTTGGATTCTTGCATAATCATAGAGGGATAAAACCTATTTTCTCAAAATAGAACTTACTTTATATGCCATTGCTGCCGGTATTTTGGAGAATTTGATTTCATTCACATCTCAAAACTGCCCTAGATAGCCCCAGAGGTGGTCTGCTGGGAGTTCGCAGGGGTTCGGGAGAATCTCTAGCTAAGATTCCGTGCAGTTCGGAGAACCCCCAAATCCCACTCCTGGCTGGCCCCGCCCACCCCACCCCTCCCTCCCAGGAGTCCCCATGCAGCCCATTATGGATGCAGGTAAGTCCAGGGTGCGCGCAAAGGCTTGGGGAGGGCAAAAAATGGCCTACCGGAAGAGGGCCTCTTTGGGAAGAGGGCCTCCGAAGCCTGTGAAGGCTGTTTTTGCCCTCCCGGAGGCTCGAGGAAGGCCTCCAGAGCCCAGGGAGGGCAAAAGAGCCCCCTCCCCATGGTGCAGGAGGCTGACTAGGCCATGCCCAGCCAGCAACCAGGCATAAAACCCTTTGCTAAAATTTTTGAAGCCCACCCCTGGATAGGCCATACCTATTACTTTTATTACACATGGTTGCCCTCTTTGGGCATCTTCTGCCAAATTTTCTAAAAACATTCCGTAGGTGACAGGACATGATTTAATTTGTCTGGGTTCAGAAGTTAAGCTAAGTTCCTCTCCCCTATCCCGTTTGTGTCAGAAGCACCATTTAAGGCACTTCAGGGCTGAAAAGATTAGTTGGTGACATCTCCATTGCCTGGGGTATGCCCAGGGGATGGGGCTCCTTTCATTTCCCCATCAAGGAGCTGGATTGAATGATGGGAACTCACCCTGCCACACAGGAGCACTCGGGTTTCAAACGCTAAAATGGGTTGAGCCTTGGAAAAGAACCCAAGCAAATCCAAAGATATAGGCTAGAGTGAGCACTTTTTAAAATCTTGAAAGAAAGCTACAAGTATACAACTTCTACACCATTGCTAGGAAAAAAATATATAAATTACTAGGAGTCAAACTTAACTTTAAGCATTTTTACTTTTGTTGGGCTAAATGACAACTAATAGCTGCCATTGACTGTTCTAAAAAGCTAAGCTGGTCAGGCCATGTTAATATGTGGATGGGAGTCCACCACAAAATACTGAGAATGTAGGCCAGTGCTTCCCAAACTTTTCCTTCATTATCCAAAACCACTTATTAAGAAGTCCTTTTTAGCCAATGTAGGTCAAATATAGAACATAGAATAATAGGGTTGGAAGAGACCTTAGAGATATTCTAGTTCAGGGGTGTCAAACTCACGTCATCACAGCTGTGTCACATGACGTATCTGGACTCTTTTCCCCTTTGCTAAAATCCAGTCTCTTCTTGAAAACCTCCATGGTGGAGAATGGTGCATCCACTCCACTGATTAATTGTTCTTTCTGTCAGGAAATTTCTCCTTAGTTCTAAGTTGGCACTCTCTTTAATGATCTTCCACCCATTACTTCTTGTCCTGCCCTCAAATGCTTTGGAAAATAAGTTGACTCCCTCTTCTCTGTGACAGCCAAATATTGAAAGACTTCTATCATTTCACCTCTAGCTAACTATTCCCCCTGGCTTGGTGTCATTTGCAAATTTGAGGAGTTCCCCTTTTATCCTCTCAGCTACATCATTTATGAAGCTGTTGAAAATTACTAAGATAGAACCTTGAGGTACAACATTGCATGCTTCCCTCCATGTAGGTGTAGTTCCATTGAGAACTACTTGCTGAGTACGGTTGGTCAGCCAATTGTGAATCCATCTGGTGGTCGTACTACGGTATCTATCCCACATTGTTAAAAAAGTAGGCGATGGTCTATTTTATCAAACGCCTTATTGAAGTCTAAGTAAAGTATGTCCACAGCATTTCTTTTATCCACTAATTTACTCAATTTGTCAAAGAAGGAAATAAGGTTTGTCTGGCATAATCTGCTTTTGATAAACCCATGCTGGCTTCTATTAATTATCTTGTTCATTTCTAGATGCTCACAGATGCACTGCTTGATTATTTTTTCCAGGATCTTCCCAGGTATTCCAGGATCTCTGAAAGATTATTTTCAGTGGTTGCCATTATTTCTATTCATGTATACTTTACATGAGCAATAATTTCATACAGACTTGGTTTTTTTTTTAAATTAAAAAGTAGTTTCAAAAGAGTATTCAATTTCTAACAATTTCTTAAAGGCCAGTCTCCAATATGGTGGCTTTGGAGAGGCCTATTTGAAGTTCTTGTCTGCCCCTCTGTGGTGAAATCCTCAAAGTTCACCAAAAGTTGACTTAATTGACCAGGGAACTATTAGGCTAAATAAACATTGACATTTGAATCAATTTTCTTTAAGAGGCCTCTGATTCTTGGGAGAAAGACTGCATAATGTTTAGAAGATGCAAGCTTTATTTTATAGCCCCTTTTTTCCCCTTTAGGAGATTGTACATACCTTTGATTTGTCTGATCAGTCTGAGATACATCCTTGAGGAGCAGTTTCTGCTTAGCCCAAGGTATTCTAAAATCTGAGTCTTGCTCAAGAAATAAATGTATTATAAATATTTTCAGGTTTGCATTTTAAAGATGGGAATGTTTTCATCCATTAGAGCTAGTTTCTGTAAGCCAAAGGGGCACTTGTTAAACACATCACTTGGCAGTATCATTTAGTATAATATCATCGGTGCACAGATAAAGAAAGGTTAGGTTTTTGCTGAGACTCTAATGTAAGGAAAGCTTACTTTTTCTTTCCTAACTATAGCACAAAGAAAATGCACTCCTTACCTACTGCCAGTAGAGTCTTTTTAAATTAAGGGGTATCTTTGTGGATTTCTAAAAGTGAAACACAGTTAGACTAGTTAGCGCTTGGACAGGAGACCAACAGGAAATGCCAGAAGTGTAGATTAGAGCACGACACGAAGGAAAAAAACCCACCTAAGACAAAGGCAATTACAAATTTCATATTATTATAAGACAATTACATAAACTTGTAGTAATTAAAAAATAAAACTTGACTTGAAGTAGTCCTTTTTTAAAAACAAATCAACATTAAGAGCATAGTGTGAGATTGCAGCTGGCAAGGGAAAGTTTAAATTTCCCTTCCCTTCTCTGCACAATATAATCAAGCACAAGTTCCCTAAACCTACATTTCATTGTTTTAAAATAATTCCTTAGAATTGCCTAATGGGTTTCTAGCATTATATGTGACTTGCCCCTTTATTACAGCCAACACATGTCAGCTACTTTAAGTGGTCATAGTTGCTAACAACTAACAAACATCAATTCTGATGGGCAACTTGGGGTCTCATCACGATGTAAGTCTTTTGAGTTATTTTTTAGCATCCATGCAAAGAGGCTGATGCAAAGCATGTGGCAGAAAAATAATCGCAAATGAAGAGACCCTTGCAGGCTCTCACTAAGCACACACAAAAGAGACGGGGATATGTGGACATTGAAATACTGCGGAGGCCAGTGCTGAATTTGATCTGGGTAGCCTATGGGCACCTTAGGAAACTGCCACGATCGATTTGACGGGAGACAATGGTAGTCTGTGCAGGAAGGAAGAAAGTAAAGTAAAGCCCCATTGTAGAAAAGTAAAAAAATGCTGGTTCAAGGTCTGAAAGGACCAGGAGAAGATGTATACTACTACTACTACTACTACTACTACTACTACTACTACTACTTCTTCTTCTTCTTCTTCTTCTTCTTCTTCTTCTTCTTCTTCTCCTTCTCCTTCTCCTTCTCCTTCTCCTTCTCCTTCTCCTTCTCCTTCTTCCTCCTCCTCCTCCTCCTCCTCCTCCTCCTCCTCCTCCTCCTCCTCCTCCACCCAAATACTGAAAAATGTTATGGTGGGCAAGATTTTAATGCTTAGGAGTCCATTCTCAAAGGGGCAGAGTTGGGTATTGTCCAAAGTCCCAAACTAAGAAGGAGGCACCCTGCTACTGAAGAAAAGTGCCCAGTGTGTAGGTTTGGCTTGTCCCATAGAGGGTGTTGTGCCTGGGACCTCTCCCCAACTCACAAAAATATCTGTGGTGTTGATGCTCAAAGGCATCCTGCTTTTCCTGCTTCTTTATCACTAAACCCAATGAGCAATTCATTCCCCTTTCCTTTTGTGTGTGTGTGTCTCATATCATCTAAGACTAAACCCGGATCACAGAAGGGCGTCTTTCTATAACTGCAGATTCTATGTAACACTCTAAAAATAACTTTACTAGAAAAATGAGTCAGAATGAGGTCATGAGATAAACCTACAGCCCAACACCATCCACAACCAGACCACCTTCGCACGAGATTCCATAAATATCAGTTTGCACATACTCAGTGACTTCCAGGAATCGGCTCTAATTGTACTTCAGGCCAGAAATAAATAAGTTTTTTTGCAATACTATGCTGACCTGAAAAAGTATGAGCAAGCCCACAGAAATATTCTTTAAGAGAAGATAAATGAAATCAACACTGCCTGCCTGCTTGGCTTGCCTACATTCTTTTTATTTTATTTATTCATTTATCATATATTTGAACCACCCATCTCCTCCACAGAGGGACCCTGGATGGTATAAAAAAAATAGTAAAACATAAAAACAGCATATAAGAAATGAAAATGAAAAAAGAGACAAGAATGATTAAAATCAAGGTTAAAATTTATTAATTAATTAAAAGGTGAAGGAAGGGCTTTCAGGGTGCCAATCAGTTCCATGTCTGCCGGCTCCTCAGCACTACCCAAATGAGGCCTCATAGCCTTGTTTTCACACCTTTCCGGAAGGTTCTTCTTCACTTTAACTCCAGGCTGCCCATCTCAGTGAAATTCCTTATTCCCCACGCTCCCACAAAGAGCATTGAGGAATGAACATGAAGATGAAGTTCAGGAGGACATCTTATGCAAGGAGGTTTGGTGTCCCTTTGATCCTTTTCATCCCAGTGCAGATTTTGAAGGCTTGGAGGAAACTGGAGGGGGATATTAACTTCAACAGGAAATAGCCCTACAAAGTTGGGTTAAAAGAGACTTTAACCTGTTGACAATTCTTACTTAATTAGAACTATTGTCAGGCAGGAAGACCATCGCAGCATTCTTTGTACTTTTGGTTACCATTTTCCCCTTTAATTTTAACATTGCTTTAGCAAACAGGAGGAAAAAAAAATCATCAGATAGATTAGTAGTTCAGCCTTCTCTGATGCTGGCCACATCCTGTTGTCATATGCACGCACTGTGCTTGTTTTGTACATTCACAGTATGGGTTTAAAAGAAGTACAAATATTTGAGCAGGGACCTGTTTAATGAAATCTTTTCATAGCTGCAACACATTTTGATTCATGGAGCAATTCGAAATTAATTGTTTCGGGGCAGGGGTCTCTTTAAAATTCCAAATACATGTGATTGGGGAAAAGATCAATGATCAAAATATCAAAACTGATACTTCTGGTATCCTAAGTACATGTGATTGCCCTTTGTGATCTTCCTAGCCAGCTTCCAGCAAACAAAGTCAATGGGGGAAGCCTGATTCATTTAACGACCATGTGATTCATTTACCGGTCTGCAATGATTAGCTTAAAAACCATGACAAAGGGGTCATAAAATTAGGCATGACTCACTTAACAACCTCTTTGCTTAGCAATGGAACTTCTGTTCCCAATTGTGGTCATAAATTGGGGACAATCTGTATTCTTAATCTTTCCAGGTGTTTTCTACAAATTTATTCATGCTTATACCGTAGATTTGCCAGGGGGAAAAAAAATTCTTGAGGAAAAAGAGTTCCATGGTGTCTTTTTCTTGAAAGCTTCCATCTGGAATCAGTTTACTGAGGGAAAGTGTTTTAGCTCCAAAATGGAAAGAAAACTTGAGAGGGGGTAAAAAGTTTGGATGTTCTGATTCTGGATGCTTGAGTGTCACAAATTGTGCCCAAGACCAAGGATTATTCACCTGAAATTTTGATATTCTTACAGCAGCTTTTCCTAATCTGCTTCCTTCTCCCTTGAAAATGATACCAAGATATCAACACACCTTTCAGAGAATAAGCAAATAATTTTCACAGTCCAATGACTAAGCGAGACTACCTTATGTACTGTAGATGGAGTTTGCCAGTCACCCAATAATGTATTTAATATTGTCCAATAAAAGTAATTGGGAATGTAGAAATTATTTGGGATTGGGGGAGGAGGTGAAGGGAAGAGTTCTGCATATATAAATCAGTTCTTTCATTAGGCACATTCCTGAGCATGTGCCAAGATATTCCTTGGCAAGTCTCAAATGAAAGCTCATGCTCACCAAAATAACAGTGCAATCTTACACAGATATGCAGTGTAAATAGAAATAATTCACAGGCTATGTTCATATAACCCACTGAATTGCAAAACGTATTTTAACCCAGTGTGTTCTGCAAGCATAGTTGGCATGTTCTGCAGACATAGCCGGCAAACATAGCGAGTATAGAAAAATTGAGTTAATTCATTAAAGATCCTCTGGGCTAATGTCTTGTGCCAACACAGCCTCGTGGAGTTCCAATAAGCTTACATGCAGGTAACATAGATTGTAGGAAAGGCAACCTTCCAAGTGTTCTGGGCTTTAATTCTCAGTCTGAAAGGGATTATGGGAGTTACAGTATATCACAAAATACTTAGAGGGCACATGTTGGGGTTATTGGAAATAATGCATGTACAACAGTTACAAAAGAAGTAAGGAGTGTTATTACAAATGCCAGAAGTCCAAATTGCAAGTTGCAAGGCTTGGCAACTTTAAGACATGTGGATTCAACTCCCAGAATTCCCCACTAAGCCAATTTTGGGAGTCTTGATTTGAGACTGGAAGTTGAAGTGCACACATCTTAAAGGGGTTGAGGTTGGGAAACAGTGCTCTAAATGTTTTATGAAAAAGGCACCATATGTGCAAATCACTTATTACAATAGCTGGTTTACATGAGCTGTTACATCCCAACCCACTATAACTTCCCTTCTAAAGATAGGTGGATTTCATTGGAGTCAACCCATTATGCTCAAGCCCTTAAAATACTGTTCCAGGGTCTGAGTAAAACCATAGCATACAGAGATGCTGCTTGGCACCTTCATCGATGAGAGAGAAATCTTCTCTAAGTCAAAGAATTAAAGCCTAAATCATCACTTAGAGGTAATTACCACTGAATTCATCACAGTTTGCTTGTTGTGTCACGTTACAATGGACAGGAGGAAAACAATCAGATGAAAATAGATTAGAGCATGGTGGGTGTTTACATACAGTATTGGTTGGGTTTACAACTCCCTTTCTCAAAAGAAGGTCATGAGTTATCACTTAGTTTTATGTTGTTTGATTGGATTATAACAGATGCTTCCAATGCTGTGGTTTTGCCCTTCTAGATTTTTAATCCTTTTATTATTATAACTACTGAATTATTATACATTTAAAGTATTGGCTTCCCAGCTCCTGTGGACCCCGAATGCCAATAGTTTCACACTTTCTCTGGCCAATTCATTTGATGCAATTGTTCTGAAATAGTCATGAAAATGGCAGAGTTCCTAATGTACTTCAAGATGTAAAAAAAAAAAATTAAAAAAGAGCTCACATATCCTCAGGCTCTTACCTCTTAGTTCTTAACATGTTTTTGCTATACTTGTGTGAGGCTAGTCATTGCTAAAAAAGAAAAAAAAAGTTCCCACAGGCCATTTTGTTAGCACCTTACAAGTGTGTGACTTCCTTTTCTCCCCTATTAAATTACAAAGCTGAAGTGAGGTTTTTCACTTCTAATCTCAGAAATTCAACTCAGTTGGAATTATTTACAGATCTTTCAGAAGATGAGGAAAGATGGGAACCAGCTTGCTGATTTGAGGAATGCCTTGCAAGCATCACCACTTGGACTTCAAATATTTTCGATGACATTCAGCCTTGTTCAGGATTTGGTTGACAGCTGAGCAAAAGAAGCTCCTTTAGTTTGTTTCCTGCTAAGAAAAAGGTAATTCTGAGTCCCTGCGGCAGAGCTGAACAAAAATCAGATCAGACTATCAAGGCTGAGCAACCTTTAAGTGTATTCCTCTTGATCACTTGCTTAGTGAGGGTGCTTCTTGCATGCACGTAGGTTTTAAAACTAAGGTGACACAAATTCAGAGGAAAGGGCAACGGGATAATTTCCATATTGCATGTTGAATGGAAGGGCAATTCCAATATGCAATTCCATATTGAAGGTGTATGCCCTTATCCTGAGCGTGCACCTTCACCTTTCTCAACAACCTTTATTTTTGTTCTTGCCTTCTTCCTTAGTTCTGGCCAATCAGGAAAATACGTTATTGCCTGCTTTTTTTTAACTCGTAAAGAAAAAGAAGGAAGTAAGGTTTTTTCTTTCTTTCTATGTAAGAGGCCACTTAAGTGCATGCACTGTCTTGGGATATACTGAGGTTTGGGTGACCTGGTACATTTTTAAAATGAATGGTTTCATAGTGTTAGAATACAGTTATCCTGCGTGCCTGCTTCCCTGCCATCCATCCACCCACCTGCTCATTCATTCACCCACCCATCCATCCATCCATCCATCCACCCCCCCACCCACCCATTTGTCCATCTGTCCATCTGTCCATCTGTCCATCTATCTACTATCATTTATTACCTATCTACCCATCTATCTACCTATATACCCATCTATATGTCCATCTGCCTGCCTGTCTGTCTGTCTGTCTATCCATCCACCCACCCACCATCCATCATCTATCATCTATCTATCTATCTATCTATCTATCTATCTATCTATCTATCTATCTACATCTCTATCATTTTAATTTAGACCTGCCACAATCAACCAGTAATTACTGCTGCACAGTAATTAAAAGCACAAATACAATTTCTGTTACAACATGCACAGTAAGAATTAAAACAAATCCAGAAAACCATAATAAAGCATCCATCAATCAGGATGTCCCATTACTCATCATAAAACAGCTCAGGCTTCCATCATTTCCAGTGAACAATGGAAAAGCCAGCCTGATCACTGAGGGCAGGCTACTCCATAATATAGGTGTGGCCACTATAAAACAGGGCCTATGAGTTTTAGCTCCTTGTACGTCTTTGAAATGAGGGATCGCCAGCAGTTTCTTCCCTGAACACATGATTCAAGGTAGGTCAGCACTCGTACAACTGATCCGTAGTAAGATGACAATTATACCTCATCTAAAAGCAGAGCTTTTCATACATTAAACGAAATAAGATGTTTGTCAATGTAAGAAAAAGTTCTCCTGACTTAAAATATATCAATGAAGTTGTGTGTGCTCATAGCTATGAACATTAATGTAAGCCCATGTAAGAATAGGAACAGCGCATAGCCTTTTGTATTGACTAATGCGACATTATTTCTTTTGAAGTGTGAAAGGAGAAAAATATAAGAGAAGAATAGAAATGATCCCAATCAACCCCAATTGAAGAAGGACACCCTAAAGATGCAATAGTCTTTGAGAAGACTATCTCAAAGTCTTAGTCTACAACTCAAGCACTTGATCTTCTGGAAGTCATGGATGAGATCACTGGGAAGAAGTATGAGCCTCTGCCAGATGTTTAAAGGTAAAGTACCGTATTTTTTGGCGTATAAGATGCACCGGAGTATAAGACGCACCTACCCTTTTTGGTGAGGAAAAGAAGAAAAAGAAATCTCCCTCTGCCTCTGAGCAATTTTGCCATTGCAGCAAATAGCAATCAGCCTGCTTTACTTTCATTTTCGTTTTCAGCATAGCTTGATTAGCACAAGGAAAAAAAAAAATCTGCTCCAGCAATTTACCTCTTTGCAGTAAGCAGCAGAGCCCTGCCCAAAACAGCTGAGAGCAAATCAGCTGAGAGTTGGGAGGCTGATCCAATCAACTTGTGCTAATTAGACTGTGCTGAAGCTGAAAGGAGCTGTTTTTTCTTGCTGTTTGCTTGCAAGGAGGTAACTGCTGCAAGGCTGAGGCCAAAGGGTGGGGGCCAGTGGGTGGGCGGGACTACATTTGGTGTATAAGACGCACCTAAATTTTCACCCCCTTTTAGGGGGGGGAAGGTGTGTCTTATACTCCGAAAAATATGGTAGATGCAGAAAACTTTGGGGACACAAATCAACATTTAATTTTAAAAAAGCAAGAAATCTTGACAGCAAAATTTGATGGCAAAATGCAAAAATGATTAAACTTAGTGTCCCAGCAAGCATGCCCAGTTTAATGTTAATTAATCTGATACCAAATTATGGGTTTACTTAACACCCTCCATTTGCACTTCTAAGCGTATTTTAAACTGTCAACTTTATTGAACTTGGAAAGTTTATCTCAGGGGATCTAATGAGATATTTCAGAGCAAACATTGTCTAACTTCTGCTTTTCTTCCCAATAAAAATGACATCATTGTACTGTTCTTTCTCTGTCCTCCACACCTCAAATTATTGAATATCAAAGGCAGGGAAAATTTCGCAATAATAATGGCATAATCATTTGCATTTAAAAAGGAAAAAAAAAAGGAAGCCACAACTGGAAAGAGAAAGAAGAATTTTAGAATGGTGAATGTTTCCTATCTCGATGTTATCTCATTACAGAATAAGTTTCGATGATGCCCAGAGGCAATAACTAATCTTGGGCTGAGAGTTATCTCAGATGATTAAACGGCGGTCAAGTAGTTTGAAACTAGAAACACTAGTAAATATGTGGTGCTTACTGTACTTAACTGTTCACAGGGGTCAAAGCAAGGGGATGTAATGTGAGTAACCAAATAAATATTTTTTTTTTCCTGTAGAACTGCAGAACAAATCTGGAAAACACATATGTTCTAATAGATAGACAACAGAGAAACCTGGTGGAGGAGACAGTCTTGAACAGAACATAGAACTTGAAAGATATTGCATGTTCAAAAGAAACAGAGCCAGTAAAATAGGATTATACTTAATGAAGTTCCATTCCAGTGAAGACATTTGTGCTCCTGAATATGGAAATTCTATTGAAAGTCTCTAGATAAGATTAAAGTTAAATCCAGGTAAGATTAGAAACAACAGCAATAACATGGTGGAGGTTTGCTATAGGAGATGTCGATAATGCCTATCTGAACCAACCCACTAAATTCTCAAAAGGGCAAGTTATAGTGGTTAATGGGAGACTTCCATTACTCTGATATCAGCTAAGAGTGGGAGGTCCAACAGATTTATGATCTCCGTTTCTGAAGATCTCATTTTGTAGAAAGTAGAAGAATAAACGGGGGGGGGGGGGGACAGACGGGACAGGACAGGACTATTCTGGATTTAATGCTGACTCACAGAGAAGAATTGCTTAATGAACTGAAGGTGTCAGGCATAGAGAGGAATGTGACTGTATCTAGGGGAGCAAAACTAAAGAGAAATCAGTCATGTATGAAGATTTTGAGTTCAAGGTGGGCAGCGTACTATGGTTTGTAATGCTGTAGGTGCACAAATTAGGAGAGATGGAAGAGTCCAAAGCACAAGCTACTGAAATCACAGGTATAAACAACCCCTGCAAGGAGGAAAAATGGAGACAGTTGTAAGAATGGTGTATGGATTCATGGAAGCAGAGCTAAAAGAGGAATTCACACTAGCAGCTCAGGCCTGTTGGAAGTGAGTTGGGAAAGCTAAACTCAGAATGAGGTGAGGAATACAAATGCAATTAAGCAGGATCCCCACTAATGACTAATAGCATCTTCTCCAGCAAATTTGTGCTGATGTAACATATATTGCTTTATATAAAATGGTCACATGACATTTCCTGAACTTCATCCACAGCACATTACTGGGGTGGAAAGAGCTTAAGCGAACATTATCCCATCACAGTTTCCAAGGTGTTAACACTTTATCACTCAATAATTTGGAGGGAAGTTCAGATGACAATGTGGGTATGATCAGAGTGTGTTTGGGGACTTGAAGCAGTGGTGAAATTCAAACTTTTTTACTACTGGTTCTGTGGGCATGGCTTGGTGGACGTAGCTTGGTGGGCATGGTAGGGGAAGGATACTGCAAAATCCCCATTCCCTCCTAAAATATTTCAGTTTCTAGGAGAGGGGTGGGTTTCAGCTTCCTACAGGTAGGTGCCTAATTTGTTTTGCAACCATGATACAGTATGTTCCTCTCTCCCAGATGGTGTTTCCGCCCAAGAGTTTCCCCCCCTTTATTTCATGTTGCCTTAAGTTAGGAAGTGTCCAATGTGGTATGAAGTGAGGGCCATGCCTTATTGCCTACCATCCTAGAGAAGCTCAGGCAGAATTTTCACAGCTATCTGATAATTATCTAGAGCCTCGGTGGTGCAGCAGACTAAGTGCTGTTAAGTGCTAGCACTTAGCTGCCAGCTGCCTGCAGTTAGTGCAGTTCAAATCTCACCAGGCTCAAGGTTGACTCAGCCTTCCATCCTTTCGAGGTAGGTAAATTAAGGACCCAGATTGTGGGGGGCAATAAACCAGCTTGTATAGAACAACACCACTTAGGGGGGCCCGAAAGCCCTAATAAGCAGGTATATACATAAAAGTATGCAGGCTATTGCTATAATGCATTGTAAACCACCCTGAGTCTACAGAGAAGGACAGCATATAAATTGGACTAATAATAAATAAAATAATATTTTGAAAAGGAAGAGAGCCAAGTCAGAAGGAAAAGCCAATTTTCATGCCTAAAATGAATGGCACCCATAAAAATCAGGACAGCACAGGACAATAGAGGCAGGATTGGAATTGACAATGAAAAGAGCACATTTTATGCTGGGGTTCTCTGTGACAACACAAGGATGGACAGAGAACATTTAATAGGAGTCCAGAGAAGAAATTTTAATTGTCCAAGTTTACAGCATGAGGCTTTTTCTTCTTTCTCACATTAATGAATGGCAGGTTTGGCCAACTGGAAACTTGCCCTCCTGGGTTACCTTGGAATTGACACATTTGATTACCTCTTATATTTTAGAAGGCATTAGGGCTGACTACTTTCAAAAATATAGGATTCCCAGTCTTTTTGTATGAACTGTCAGAGAGGTGTGTAAAAGCATGCCAGTTCTGGTTTCATTCTTACAAGCAGACCAAATTAATATTCTGGGGGAATCCACACTTGAAAATAACAGAGCAATCCTTTTGTTGGAGAATCTGGGTGGAGTACCATTAAATCAATTAAAAGGATTAGAGGATGAATTTATATTCTTTGAGAAGTTGCAACATGAGTATCATCTGCAAAAAAATGCTGAGTGATAGTCTTTGAGCCGGCAACTCAAATTGCTTCAGAATTCCATAGAATACCATATGATGTCCTTTACAAAATAAATTAAACTTGTATTAACCAGAGTCCACTGAAGTTGGGCAGCTGATGCATTTAACTAAATAAATAAAAGTTAGTACTACATTTATTGCTTAAGTGTATAGAGAAGCACAGAAAAACGAAATAAAAGTGTTCAGTTCGTGAATGCATTAGTGGTAGATACCTTGATCAGTTATATTTTATCCACTTAATACTACAATAGATTTTATTTTATGTCTCCTGAACACTTATGAACCTTTTAAGGAAAAGAAATGATGGGAAACTTGTGCTGAACATCTTCTTTTTGCTTGGAGACTGATGAGTCAATGGAAGTCATCATCTTTCCTGTTGTTACAATATTGGGAGGACACCTGTCAATTATACAACAGTCCAAAGAAACTCATTCTCTTTCTATATTTGAACCAGCATTTTATTATCAGGAGACGCAACTGGAAACGTGTTGGGAAATTTTGACTGCATATACTAATGTGTACGCAATCTTTTTTCTAATTTTTCCTGAATTGAAAAAACAAAATTTCCCATTCCTATAATGTAATTGTATCACATTAGATGAATATAGCAATGGCTGATTTTGATTACAGTAAGATAGATATATAAGATAAAATAAGATGACCGTTATTACTTTTTTTCTGTTGAAGACATTAAAAAGTGAAATTTTGATGTGCGCACACACACACACACACACACACACACAAACACCTGTGTGTGTGTGTACAGTATGTTTCCCATCAAACTTCAGGTTTGTTAGAGGAAGGGTAAGCACTGTAGGAAGTTAGCACCCACCCCTTTCCTAGAAGAATGAAATATATTAGGAAATATTAAAAAGGAAGAATATTATGTTTCCCTGATTGAGAAATGGAGAAACATGTTTTAAAGACAAAGCAACTCCCACCTT
>WNWU01000006.1:3063551-3094512 GCA_012654045.1 Ptyas mucosa
AGCTGGCTGGGGAATTCTGGGAATTGAAGTCCACAAGTCTTAAACTCGCTGAGATTGAGAAACACTGCAGTAAAACTTCCTTAGGAACATCTCTTAATGCTCTCCAATACTTGGTTCTCTCTCTTGCCATGATTATGTAGCACTGCCATCTTGTGGCTATTTCACAGGTTTTAAAAAAAATGGAATTTATTTATTCATATTAAATAGGTTGTTTGTGTGCTTGCTTGATTGATACATGGCAAGTGGTCACCTTGAATCTCAAGAAAAAGTGGCTTCAAAATCTGGAAAACTGCATGATATATATATATTTTAATCAGGACCTCTCCTATACACAAAAATCACATCTGATGGCAGCAAATTCCATTTGCCCTTTTTAATAAATTGAACATTAGAGAAAATATGT
The DNA here is from genome assembly GCA_012654045.1 of Ptyas mucosa. Taxonomy (NCBI): domain Eukaryota; kingdom Metazoa; phylum Chordata; class Lepidosauria; order Squamata; family Colubridae; genus Ptyas; species Ptyas mucosa. The sequence goes on from WNWU01000006.1 coordinate 3,063,955, forward strand.
AAATAAATATAGAAAGAAGATAAGAAAGGAGAATAAAAAGTAAATGAACAAGAAACATCATAAAGTTTATAGTCTTCCAGTATAACACAGCCATTGTAAATAACTGAATATATCACCAAAAAAATAAAAATAAAATAAACTCTAAAGTTAGAATTAATATTGAGAATTGTGGTCAACATAGTATACATCACCACGTAAGATTACAGGTTACAAAAAATTCAGTGCATATTAGTAAAAATCTCTTCAGTTTTTCATACCCTGTCAAATAAAAATATAGAATCTATACATAAAGAGACCCAAATGTTGGGTCTGATATAAATGTATTAAATTGTCATCTAGGAATGATTTCCAGTTTGAATTGTATTCTGTGTCAGATTTGCACTTAAGTTATGAAGTTATTCTACACATCGAAGCACACTTCTACAACTTGGTTAACTATTTTTCTATGGAGAGGATCAAATAATCTTTTCAACAAAAAGTTGGAAAGGATGGAAATCCCATATTTTTGTGAAGAATAACATCTAGATAGCACTAGGTTGTCCATTACTCAAATGATGACAGAGGATCACGGCGCAGTTCTGAACATTGTTGGTTTTTTTACTCAAATAACACTGGTATCCACAGAGAAAAATGAGGGTAAATGTTGACACTTCGGTCGTAATGCCATGATACAACTTAGATTGGGTCATGAAATGGCATGATGATTTATGGATCTGAAGATTAAGAAAGATGTAGATTAAATGAGAGGCTGAAGAGCTTATAAGGGGAAGAGAGACATTATAACTGAAATTTTCAGTTGAAGAAAAGGTCAGAAGTCATATATATTCCTTTAATCTTAGTTTCTTTCTTTTTCACTTCCTGCATTATTCTCATTCTTTTCTTTTTTTATTTGTTTTTCATTCTTTGGAAAAAATTAATACATAGAAATTATATATGTGTGTGTGTATGTATGTACTGTATGTATGTATGTATGTATGTACATTGTTTCATGACATTATAGTGAAGCAAGTGACAGCCTTTACCTGATGAGGTCATGACAGATGAGTTGTCATTTTGACATCCTCACAGTTTGTTATGAATATGCCAGATAGATTTTGGAAGAATCCAGCTGAAAGGAATCAGTCCACTAGATTGTAAAGTGAGAAGGTCCTGCTTACAGATCAACAGTGTGGCTGCCTACAGATCCAATAATTTTAGGAAAGTTTATCGGCTCAGTTGGTATCCTCTATATAAGTCCTGGGACTTTTCATCTCACTCAAATTGAGACCAAGTCAAGATTTATAACACTTATGCTTAGTGGACCTATATATAGTATATCAATTTACTCTAGACTGAAATGTGTGTACATTCTTATCTCCAGAAAACTTAATACCTCCATCTCCATACTGCTATTTTAAATATGATATTTTAATAAATTGAACAGCGACATCATTCTTGAAATTAGCTTTTCTCACAGCAACTTCCTACGAATGAAAGAAAACGCTAAAGAACATATCAGTTTTTAATCCCATCAGTACTGCCATCTGTTGGTGATTTATAACATTGGAAGCTCCTCAACATTTGAAGCACTGTTCAGTCAGAAAACTAGATGCAAGCCAAGAGTTATGGGAGTTATAGTAGGAAGCATGGGGCTAAAGCAGGAATGAGAAAGTTTTCAACCTCCAGGCATTCATAAACTGCAATTTTTGCATCGCGTCCTAATGTCCCAGGAAAAGTTTCACCTGCTAAATACCTGCTCTGTTTTCTTAAAATGATGCTCAATTTCCTAATGGATCACTATTTACCAAGTCACTATTTACCGTAGATGTCTACCTGAACTTTTCATTTCTTAGATTTAAATTTCATTTTAGAATGTACCTTAAACAGTTATGTGTTAACTAGAACAATATATTTTGATATTATTTTCTTTAAAAGAAATCTGGAACAATGTTAAATTGATTGAGTGTGTTAAACACGATCCATTAGGAGGCAGCAGGCTTGATGCCATTATGTTCTTGCACAGCAAGACTGTTTCTGTCAAAGAGAAAGTAACCTTTGGAAAGCCAAGGTAAGAAAGTGAATCCTTTGGCACATGCAGTCATTTCCAAACCTCTTCTGAAGAGGCTGCCTAGGAGCTCAGCCCATATGTTGCTAATTCACTAGGACGAGAATAACTCCTACATCTGGACAAAAGCAATATTAAATTTCCATAGAGCTCTGAGACAGAGAGATAGCATATAAAATGTTCCCCAGCACATGACATGTATTCAGAGAAATGGGCTGTGACTGAATTTAGTTGTTAACATCTGGCTGACCTGGAAATGACCCTCTAGTTAGCACTGGGATCTCAGTGTTGCAAACCCACCTGGGAACTGGAAACAAGATATTGAGGAAGCAAATTGCAACAGCATCAGGACCATGCCACAAGACAGAGCAATCATGCCTGGAACAATTAAAGGGTTGTTCCTCCATGCCCACTCTCTAGGTTACATTAATAGGAACTCCTCCTCCGTAGCGTATCTTGCTTAGTACTCATGACTCACAACTTCAACCTGGAACCTGAACGTCTACTCTGTCTGCAGATGTTGAATTTGGGACCTTCCCCAGACAATTGAGCCATAAGACTTTGGTCTGCCCCATCCTCTCTCTATCAAGGGTGCATCTCTCTCATTCCTTGGCCAAAGAGGAAATCACCTTTTCTATTGGTCAAATGTTTAGCAGTTACCAGTGCAACCCATGGGCAAGAGAAAGGAGGAGAATCCTATGAAGTAAACTAAAAATATGTACGTTTGGGAAGGAACCAGACTTTTCTTTCAGTAACCTCTTATTTACTGTAGGTCAAGGGTGTCAAACTTGCCGCGTCATGTTGCCATCACGTAACATTTCACAACAATTTCCCCATTTGCGGAGCTGGGGTGGGTGTGGCCTGTGTGTGATGCGTCTGGCTTGCAGGCTGCCAGTTTGACACCTCTGCTCTAGGTTTTGTAGATGAAGAATGAAATTGCTTTGAATGAGTGGAAACCTTCTGGGAATATCTTATTCCCTTAAAAGAATAATGTAATTGGGATAATTTAACAGTGGTGTTTGCTCTTTCTTTGTCATCTACATCTATCATGGCATTAATCGGAGAGAATGGGAACTATACTCCAATAACAACTGGAGCATCACTGACTTCCTAGCATTGTAACAAAAATTGCCTGGGATAAGATGGATTCATTTTTCCACTTGTCTTTCCTTTTCTGACCTGACCTTGGGCAGAGATATGACAGGACAAAAAACATGTCATGATGCAAGTCTCATAATTTATTTACTTTGATGTTGGACATCAAGTATATTTTTTCTCTCTGTTATCTTGGCTTAGAGAAGACACTTATGCCTAGTCACAATGTATCAATACATTCGATTCGAAGGAATAGGTATCAATACATTCCATTCCAAGGAATTTCTAAGCATCTTGAAGTTTCAAAATCTCGTGTACAACAAATTAATTGGATGTTCTGGGAATTTGTACTTTTTCTTCATCCCTACTCCTCCATGTTTCTGAAACAATGCCTGAGTGGACAATGCTTTCAGTTCTCTAACTTATCCACCAAAGCTTTCTCAGAGGATTTGTCTTCGTTAAATATATTAGTTTGAAAATATTTGAGTCTCCATACTGAAATGTCTATCGTTAAGAGACACACACATTCAGCTTGGCATCTTCTATGATATTTAGTCAACCTGACACCCTGCAACTGAGTTTTATAACAATACCCTTCATTCCCAGGCAGCATAACCACTGGATGATGGATGTCATAGTCTTATATATCTACAGAGCCTCAATTTGAGGAAAGTTACTTGACTTTTTTGTTCTGTTCAGTTAGAATTGTTTTTTAATCCCTCCAATTTTTCAGCAAACTTCTTGGCTTCCTTTTTTTTTAAGCATCGTATTGAAATACTTTGTCTTCCCCACTAGATGGCAGATTATGATAATAACTCAATATTTAGATTTAAAAACATGGTTATTATATTATACATGAATAAAACAGTTCCATGAATATACAGATTCAAGAGGTTAAAAAGAATTTTTGGGTCCAAATAAAATAAATAAACTATCCAGCTATAAATTAAGGGAAAATTTAGTGGTTGAACCTAATTATCCAACCTAATACCGTGTTCCCCCAAAAATAAGACCCTGTCTTATATTTTTTTGAACCCTGAAATAAGCACTTGGCCTTATTGCCATGTGCTTAAAAGCCTGATTGGACTTATTATCGGGAGATGTCTTATTTTGGGGGAAACACAGGATAGAAAAAGTGTATTATTTTGAGGTTGAGCTAAGGCAATAGCAAAGCTCTGGGGTTTTTTAAGAAAATGGCAAAAGGCTTGTTGTCTGTTGCCGATTTAAAACTAAACAAGGGATAAAGAAGAAGAAATAGGCTGAATAACAGTGAAAAGCACATTACTTTTTCTTTACTCCACACATTAGTAACTCTCACACAAGAGCCTATGTCCTTTCCTAAAAGTGTCAGAGCTGCTGTTATTTATTCATGTTTTCATAAGCTTCAGTTTACATTAGCATGTCATGCTTTACTTGGGGCGGCCCTTGAGGATTGTCTTTTGGTCTGTCTGAGGCTCATTCAAACTTCTACTATATTAGTCCTTCATCAGCTTCATTATTCACCGCAGTTGCTATTCAGCTCAGTTCCAAGATGCTGGTTGTGAACAGCTGAAATTTTAATATGGCTGGAAGGATGTCTTTCCATGATTTCAGAAAACAGGCTCTTCTTGGTTGTGATTCATCGGATGTAGAAAAGCTTCCCAAGAGAAAAGAAAACACTGTTTTTGTTGAAGTGGCCTTTTAGAACCTAGTTCTAATGAAGATTCTATTTTATAACATTACTTAACTTTCGTAGGTTAAGTATGATCTATTCGTATGATCTATTTATAGATCTTTTTTTTTCCAAATGGGAGCTACAGTACAGTTTTTAACCAAACACTGTGGGGGGGGGGGGGGGGGGAGAGAGAACCCATGTGAATAATGCAAGAATTCACACCAGTGTTTGCCACTATCTTCCTGTCTGTCATGTATTCATATGCTTTCAGTAGCCATGAATTAGTACAGGTGAGATCCTTTCCCAGAACCTTAAAACTATCATTACATATAGAGTGATCCTAGCAGGGGTAGCCAGCTATGTAAACTTGCCTCCTATCTGGATTGGTAACAAGAATCTGAAGCTTAAAATTTTCCAGAGATGCCAGGTTATTCAACTGTAATTAGTTGAGGATGATAAGAATTGCTTATATAATAAAACATTTCTAATTGGCTATATAGTAAAGGATATACCTCCTGGGGAAAAATATAAAACAATAGAGAACAATGTGCGTGAGGAGAACAGGTGGAGAAGACTGATTCATATTTGTGTTAGAACCTGTAGGAAGTGTGTAATTCCTCCAGCAAGACCATATTTTCCCACGTCTGGTGTTCACAGGCTTCAGTATCATGTCCCTTTTAGCTCTGTAGTTAATTGGCAGTGATTTATCATCACTGCACTGACAAGGTAGAATTCCTCTCCCCTTCTGATGTCTGGGTAATGAATTTAACAGTTTGCAAGGATGCTAATTAGAACCTCTTTAGAACTTAATTGATCTCTGCTGCTATTAATATGCTATGGGAGCTGCAACAAACAAGCCTCTTGAAAGATGCTTCATAACTGACCAGCAACTTTGCCCAATGGAAACTCTTGTGTCTGATTTGGAAAGCTGAGAGATTCATGTCTGGTTCTGATGGGGAAAGGTTGACAATAAATACAGATCTCTTTTCTTTAAATAAATAAAAATCTACTTCTTATTATGACTTCTTTGTAAAAGAAAGGGATTTGCAAAGAACAAGAGGACAGTTCCCAATATCAAGGGTGTCAAACTCGCTGCCCGCGGCCCGGATGTGTCACGCACTGGCCACACCCACCCCCAGTTTAGCGAAGGGGAAAAGTCGTGATACGTCATGTGACGACAATGTGACGCAGCAAGTTTGACACCCCTGCCCTATATAGTTCCATAAGAAGAAAGTAGAGGAAAAAGTTATTATTTCAATGTCTTAGACTTAACTGTATATTTTGAAGATATGAGGACTCTACCAAGGCAGCAGCAAGGTTGGGCCAAGAGATTTTGCTAAGACAGAGTAGCAAAAGACATTCCCCCTATGCAAGTCATTGTGTTTAGTCTCTGGAACTAGGTGCCAAGCAATGGCAGACCAACAGCCGAGGGGAGCCATTGGTATGCTATTGCCCAGATACAGGTAACAAGGGGTTGCTGCTTCGTGGTGAAGGCAGGACTAGAGCTCGTCTGATGCCAAAACCACAACACCAAACTGACTTTCGTGTGTGTGTGTGTGTGTGTGTTGTAAAATGATCTTCTCCAGGTGTTAAATATGCTAGCTATACCATTGTTGCCAGGCTATTTTGCACCCTGAGGCCAATTATCCCCAATGCATCTCTCTCAACATTCATTCAATGACAGGAAATAATACATTGGTAATATCTTTAAATAACTAAAAATGTATTTCCCGTTGATTAATACTATCAATCGCCTGCCTGAGGCAGACATTTTACTCAACTGAATAAAAAGAATTGGTTTCAGAGGCAAGAAGTCAGATCAGAAGTCAGGATTTAAGAACAGGCCAAGTCTATAGAGCAAGAGCAAAATATCAAAGTGTGGGTAATCCTTGTTTAAGCAAAGTACCAGGGAGTCCAGTAGACATATTATGCTCTTTCCTGACCAATAGCATTCATACAATTTGATCAGGCTTGATGCAGGAGAAGACCAGGCTGAGCCTGAGGAAGGGCTCAAACATCCTCTGTTTGGAGTCTCTCCACACCCACAAGAGTTCTGTGTTGCCCCCCCCCCTCCGCCCTTGAATTCCATTGACTCTTCTCTACCTCCAAGTTGCCTTGATCATTAGTAGTTCAGATTCTTGTTTAGGGATAGCCTGGAATAAACTTGTATTCATTTGAACAATCCTGGTTCCTGAGTTCTTGCACCTACTACTTCTTTCTGGAAGGTTCTCAAACAAAGATTCATTGGGGCTATATGAGGTTGCCCTTGAAGCTCAACTGATCCAGAATGTGATGGTGTGATACAGTGATGGTCTTGCTTTCACCCATCCATGTGACACTTCTGCTCCATGAGCTGCACTGGTTGCCTGGGTTCTTGCAGGTGGAATTTATGGGCCCAGCTATTTTCAGGACCAGTTTTGGCACAAGTTCAATAAATAAGGAAAGAAAATTAAAAGTAATTGTGCCACGAGTTAATCATTTAGCTATTGTCTTAATCCAATTTTTCTACTTTGAAAAGCAAAAGCTGATTATGGAGGGGACAATGGATGATCTTCCCTAATTTTAACCCATGAAATAGGTTAGGGAGAGGGAAAGAGATTGGTTTAAGTCCCTTATGATCAAATGGGGACTTCCTAATCCCAGCCCTCTATGCAGGGGTTTGAGCAAAACAGCCAAATAGAGACATAAATATGAAACTGCCAGAGTGCAATGTTCATATGCGTGTTATCTTTCTCAATATTTAGCTGCCATTAAAGGTCAGGAGACGAACAAATGAATAAAATCAATCCTGAAGACCAAGGATTCTTGGCTGCCACTTTTTCGAAGGCCTAGAGAGAAATTCTGTTTCATCTTTTAGCATTTGCACTGATCACTTCCTACAAGATATTGTAAGATATTGATGTCAGCTCAGGTGGTTTTCATTCCTTACCATCAGTGGGATATAACTTGCCAAAATAAACCAAGGAAGTTTCAAAAATTCAAAAGATTTTGAAGCCAGGGGCTGTCCCTGTCACCTCATTGATTAATAAAATTGACAAGAAAGGAAAGATTCAGTTAGCCATGAAAAGGGGAAAAGCTCAAACTTTTTTCTGCTGTATATCTGATAAGCGGTGCCCTCTCCAAGTTGTTTACTCTCTTTAGGAGGAAAGAAAGAGTATTTGCTGAAATTTATATAGCTTTCCATAAACAGATATTTTCTGAGTAATTTACACATTCAAAACAAAACAAATTAAACCTTAACAAATATATCATATGAATAGAAGTTGTTAGTTATATATATATTTTTCCATCATATTTTCTCAATCTGTTTGAATAATGTCACATAGTCCTACAGTGGCAGATGATCCATTCTACAGAGAACGAAGATGATTTCCCAATGGAGATGAGGTATACAGTCAAGGTGCAATCTCATCACAAGCAGTTATTGAAAAGCATTCAGGTAATACTGAAAGCCATTTGCTGGGACCCACTCCCTAAAATGGATGCAAGCACTTATTTGAAGCAGGGATGTGGCCCCTAGGTCCCCTTTCTGTAGTGATTGGAGAGCTCCTCTAAGCTCACCCTCCACAACTTGGAAAAGGCAAATTCCATCTCCACCTCTATATATACAAATTCTACTTACCGTATTTTTTGGAGTATAAGATGCACTTTTTTCTCCCATAAAAGGGGGTGAAAATTTGGGTGTGTCTTATACAACGAATGTACCCCTGCCCACCTGCTGGCTCCCTGGAAAATGGGGCATACAGAGGAGGCAATAGGCTATGGCAATCCCTGCAACCTGAACAGCTGATCTTCAGGAAGCTGATCCAACCGACAATCAGCTGCTTGTGCTAATCACGCTGTGCTGAAGCTGAAATTGAAATGGGCTGTTTGCTGCAAGGAGGCAAATTGCTGGGAGGCAGAGGCAGATTTTTTTTCTTGTGCTAAACAGGCTGTGCTGAAAATGAAAATGAAAATGAAGCAGGCTGTTTGCTGTTTGCTGCAAGGAGGCAAATTGCTGGGAGGCAGAGGCAGATTTTTTTTTCTTGTGCTAAACAGGCTGTGCTGAAAATGAAAATGAAAATGAAGCAGGCTGTTTGCTGTTTGCTGCAAGGAGGCAAATTGCTGGGAGGCAGAAACAGAGGCAGATTTTTTTTCTTGTTTTCCTCCTCCAAAAAGGTAGGTGCTTTTTATAGTCCAGAGCATCTTATACTCCCAAAAATATGGTATTTTTTATTCTGCCCATGTTTCCTATGATCCTCAGCCATTAAACAGATATCTACCCTGCTTTAGAGCTGAACCTCACCTCACAAGTAATAGAGATCTCTGCTGTTTTCACAGATCCCTGCTGTATATCCTATAAACATACAGTCTCTTCGGCATTGGTGAAATCTCATGGCATCATCAGAGCTGGACTTCAGAGAATCCTAGCTCCCGAATGCATGGTTGGGAATGGAGGAAGGAAATATATCAGCCATTTGAAGTGAAGTCATTCAGATTACTATTGGAAAGGTAATTTCCAATAGTAAACAAAGAAGAAAGGGCAAATATAGGTGTCCCAGGATAATGTTGCGGCGGGATCCAATCTGGGTCGGTCACTGAGACTAGAGGTTTAGTCTTCCGAGCTTTCAGACTCATTCTGGAGCCCATCTTCTCTCTACCGGAATGTTTCAGCATGAGCCCGAAAGCTTGGAAGACTAAACCTCTGGTCTCAGTGACCGACCCAGATTGGATCCTGCAACAAAGAAGAGAGCCTGGTAACATCATCAAGGGTAAAAATCAAAGCACACTCCTAGGTATAAGAAGCATGGACCTGTGAAATATTAGATACACACATTCCAAACACTATCTTTCTATTTTTGGACAATAATCCCAAAGGTCACCTGCTGATGGAAAAATTGATACTCATAAAAGAACTCCAGAAATTATCCGACATCTCAATTGCATCTTCCTAGGTCACACATCAATGAGAAATGGCTTCTTTGCAGCTTAACAATTCACAAGATAATGCCCTGTGTTCCACTGTGTATTGGAGCCAAGAGATCTATATATTTGGTTTTTTGTACAGAGTAACAAATAAGAACAATTGTGCTTGGAGAGCAACAACACGTAAATCCTCATGCACATCAGAGAATTCCCAGCTTGTGACAGAATCAATCTGTAACAATATAACCAATCTGAAATATATTACATATGACCGAAAACATGATTTATCTCCTTGAGAGAGATAAGATGGTGAGGTATATTCAGGGTTAAAACACCTAGAAGGCAGGAGTCTCCTTTTTTAAAAATATTAAACTGGCATCAATATTTATTCATCTAACGAGTACTGGAGGGCAGGAGGAATTCAAAATACGAGGGTGGGAACAAGACCCATAAATTCAGAATGTTCTCTTTCCTCTGTGTTAGTCTTTAGTGAACTTAGAACCACAGTTCCTGGAGGCCTTAAGGACACTGCAATCTTTGTGCTGTGCATTTCCTTCACCTCCTATAAAGCCACAGTAACACTTATTATTGTTGTGATAATTTATAAATGCTATAAAGGTAGAACATAGGCTGGGATTTTATCGATTTACATGAAATCTTTTAATTATTTGCAGGAAATCGGTTACACTGGCCATCAGGAGCATTTTTGACTGCTCATTGTTTTACACCAGCAATTATGAATAAAGCACTTCCCTCTTGCAGAAACTCAAGTACTACAGTAGATGCCCAGCACCTCCATAATTTTTTTCTGAGAAATAATTTTTCCATCATCTCTGTCTTAAGCATCCTTCCCTTGGGAGGTCCTTCCTTCCCCGTGGATTGCCCTTTTCTACACTTTTTCCAGAACTTTTCTGTAATAATTTTTAATGTGGTCTGTTTTGACCTGACTGACTGGGGCAGTACCTGTGCCAATTGAACCAATAATGAAAATGAGAAGATCCCTAACTGCCATGTTTAGATTACAGGTACAGAACTTTAAAGTTAGGAAATGTTATCACAAACCTACTGATTTCTGCTAACTCCTGGTAACTATCTCTGCTCTGTTCCCCGCCCCCCCCCCCGATTTTTCGTGTTCTATCATTTTTTGTCTAATCTTCCACTACTAATATCCCTGCTACAAATGTACTTTAAGTCCTCTCTCCAAAATAGGATAATTTGGAACTTCATGAGGCAGCCTTCTTTTCTTTCTTTTACATAGTAGTAAAATATTCAAAAAAGGACAAAAGAAAAAAAAAGAAGGCAAACTTCCATCAAGCTGAACTGCTGATTTCATGGAAATAAGAAAGTGGTTCTAACTTCTTTCAGGATGTTTTTTTTTTCTTCTTTTCTTTACTTCCTAGTCTAGGGCCACTGAATTTCCTAGTGGTCTCCTATTGAAGAACCAAGCGGGGAGGTCTTGCTTAGTGTTTCTAGATCTCTGCTTGGCACTACCTTCTAGTGTGGCAAAATGTAATACTATAGAAGTTTTCAAAAATTCTGTCTCATTTCATCATTTTCCTATGCCACGGGACAGGTGATACCATTGAGCAGAAAGGAAGATCTGCAACCAATCAATCGCTCTGTTTTTCTCTCTCTTCCTAACTTAAAGGACAGACTTTCAGGACCTTAATAATTGCAATATATTGTATCCTGCGGTTTCTAGTTCTTAGTGCTATTCCAGTGTCCACCCCAGAAGAGTGGCAATATATAATTAACCATTGAGATGGTAAAGTTAAAAAATCATATGCTAACTTTCAAACATTTCAGAATGATAAATTAGACAGCAATTCTGGCTAATGTGGTACATTTTCAACATGATGGCTTAACTATATGAAGGGCAGGTTTAAAGGCTGTTTAAAAAGGAAATTTAGATGGGAAAAGATTTTGGAAAATTGCAGAGTTAAAAAAAAGTATTTAAAAAGCTTGGAGATAAACAAGAAGACTAAAAAGTGCTACAAGAAACCACCCATCTATCAGTGATATTCAGAACAGGAACTATGGTTTCTTCTGGGTAAATTGCAATCTCTTTTGTTTATTTTAACTCCTGGTTTAAGAAAGCTTTACTTCTTCCCTGTACTCCTTCAAGATCATCCTGCAAAAGCAAACAAACAAACACCAACCCGTTTTAAAAGGCAAAACAATTTCCCACCAATGTTTAGCAGGAAAGAAAAGTGGCTTGTTAGGTTTTGAATAGGTTTAACATACTTAAAGCAAAAATAGCACTTACCCTAATTAATTAAAAACAAAACAAAATCAGAACCTGGATTGAAAATCTCTCACTCTCTTTCTCATTACATCATTATTCATTGCTCCTCCCCACTGCAACCTTTGGTCATGGGAAAAGGCTATAGTAAAGTTTGAATACTTAATCCAACATATACATGTTTGTGTCTTACAATAAAACTTTCCTATTCCTTTTTATAGCTTTTCTACAATTGATTGGCAGTAGACAAGGAGGCCCAGAATGCTTGTCTTTCATACAGGATCAGAATCAACAACTTTATTGCTCTCATTAAATAAAATGAGATTGCAGATATATTTCCATTTTGAGAAAAACTGAATCAGGACAGTACAAGATGGGAGAAATTCCCCACCTTTGTGACAAACACGAGTGAACTCTTGAAATTATGATATCAGATTTGCTTGCTTTCTTTTGATAATTGTTTGAGTGATGAAATAATGGATCTTTGAGATCTTTCAGACAAGGACAACTGTCAGGGTTCCAAGTAATACCCCCAATGAAAGAAGACTCCGAGGCTTGAGTTTCCTCAAGGTTCCTTTTTATTGAAGATGTCATATTGGCACAGCTGGGAAAACCCAAATCTGAAAGTTTCCAGGTTTTCCCTACCCAAGTAAAAGTTCAAGTTCCTGCCCAGCACCCTCATGTCCATCACATGGTCCAATCATCCACCGTCCAAAATGGAGACACCTCCCATTCATCCAATTCCAGGTGCCAGGGCAAGGCATCCTTGAGTCTCTGAGAAAGGAATGTTATTTTGACTACATGTCACCCATACTCTATGCAATCCTTAGGAAGTGAACTGTCAGCACACAGTTTTAAGAGTTGGAAGCCTTCGTGAGTGGGAAGAATTTGCAGGTGTTAACTCATATCCATACATCATAAGATCAGCTTTTCTGTTTTTTATGCAAAAAGTTCAGAAAGAATTTTCAGTCAGCAATAAATATAGATATCGTCCTTCCTCTGAGATAGAAGTCAATTCATCCATCTCAGCAAATTCCATCATCTTCGCCAAACATTCCTCCATTGTAAGTCATCTTCACTTAACAACCCAATGATTGATCAATGTCGCTCAATGAGCGTTAGTAATTACAACAGATTTTTTAAAAAGTTACTTAGCACCCATCCTCAGAGGTGTGACTGCCTCACATATCCCCACCATCACATAATCACATTCCAGGCACTTAGTAACTGGCTCACATTTATGACCAGTTGCGGCATCCTGCAGTCATCTTTTGACAGTTTCTGCCAAAAAATGCCCATTCAAGAGAATAGATTTGCTTAATGACCATGTGATTCGCTTAATGACTTCAATGAATTGTCTTATGACTGTCATAAAAATGGTTGTACAATCGTCGGAGGTTAATGACCGCAATGACTTACAACCACAATGCTGGGCCTAATTGTGATTATTAAGTGAGAACTATTTATACGCTGGACCTTTCCATTTTCTGCATAACAATAATCTTGCTGCAGCTATCATATACAAAAACAAAGTTGCATTTTTCCCCAAATTATTTATCCATCAATCTCAAAAGAAAGATTCTTTTCTCAAATGTACATTAATTTTTAAAATCCTCTGAATCAGTGCATATCCTTGAATCTAAAAATTTTCTAACTTTTTTATATGCCTACCAAACTTGATAGAATGTTTGTCACATTCCCAACATAAACTTTTAAGTGCCATTATTCATTCTAGATAACTTCTCTGGGGTCATATATCTGCAATATATCATTTTATAAAAAATCTTTTGAGATTATAACAAAAATTTTAATCCTTTCAATCACACATTTTCCCATAGTTCCATCTAAATATTATAACCAAAATTTTTAGCCCACTGTATTTCACTTTGTCTTTTTCTGTTTTGAATCTCATTAAAAGTGTATATGTTTTAGCTATTACATGTTCATCATTTGTACACACGTCCATTTCAATTTCAGCCTTACAATGTTCAAAACCATAAACCCTTTTACCTACTTTACAAGAAATCTATTGGCAACCATATGTCTCTGCCACCAGTTCTTCTCTTGATTTTATTTTGTATTCCCCTTGACAATATCCAGTGATGGGATTCAAGTAATTTAACAACCGGTTCTCTGCCTTAATGATTTTTTCCAACAACCAGTTTGCCAAACTGCTCAGAAAGTTAACAACTGGTTCTCCCGAAGTAGTGAGAACTGGCTGAATCCCTCAATATCTCATGATAAGTTAGACATTTGTGTTTGCCTATTAAGTCTCATCTATACAATGCTTCTTCTGCTGAGAACCACAAAGGTGTTTTGGGGCAAAACCTGGGTTTTCATCTATTCCATATTCTCAATATAGCATGTCTAATATAATGATTTATAAAATCCACATTATCCTTGCCTTTATCATACCATAAATACCCATGCCATCCAAACCTCAAGTCATGTCCTTCTAATTCCAAAAGCTTTTTATTTCTCAGCTGCTCCCACTCCTCCATCCAAACCAAACAGCAAGCTGCAAAATGCAATTTCAAATCAAGTAAACCCAATCCTCCTCTTTCCTTTGCATCTTGTAATACTTTGTAATTAATTTGTGGTTCCCCCCGCCCCCCGCCACACAAACTTAGATAAATCCTTTTGCCACTGTTTAAATAGTGCTTCATTTGTCAAAACAGATACGTCTAAGACACAAGATACTTTCCAGTCTGGGTTTAAGGAGTTTATTTTGGAGTATTAAACAATTTTGGTCACCCTAAAAGATGGCCTTTAAAGGAGAATGAAAGGTTTAAATGGATTTTTTGCACGTTGCAGAAAGTTGAATTAGGTGATGCTTGTGGCCTCCTCCAACTCTGCCTTTGTATGGTTTCATGAATCATAACATTTAGAACTTTATTTAATATTTAATATTAATATTTAATCAATCATAGATTCCTTTTATGAATCAACTGAATCAACCTTAAATTCTTTTTATGTCCATGATCATTATAATGTTTTCCTGGAGCATTTCTCTAGTTCAGTGTTTGAAGGAGTAGTTGTTTATGGTGTTTATGATGATTCAGTTCTCACTGGCAAAAGATGATGTTGAAGGATTATTGTTCAACCGTTTATCCCCAAACTTCTAAATATCTACAAGATATTTCTGAGATAGGTTAATAGTGGGTCAATTTCCCTACTTGAAATTGCCAGAGAAGTTCTAGAACAAAAGTCTGTAAATGTACTTAAGCAAACTTCCATCCCCTGGAGGAGCTTTGGTTGCAGCCTCACAAACCCTCAAAGTTTTTTCTAAAAATTCTAATTTTTATTGTAATAGAAGGGGGAAAATTATTAAATACATGACTGGAAATTAATCATACTCATTCTGTTTAAATTTAATTAAATGTAAATTAAAGTAAAATCAGTTCCACTACTTTGGAAAAATGTGGCCTCAGGGGACAAGTGCAGGGCTGCACCTCCCCCCCCCCCCCCCCAAATTAAGTGCTTCTTTGCAGGAATTCCTAACCACTCCCTGGATCTAGTAAATGACTGAGGTTAGTTCAGAAGAGAAGGCTCAGAAATCACTGATTGGTAGATAGATAGATGCATTATCCATTGGAACTAAAGCTTGTGCCATGAGGGCAAGAGAATGCAAATGGTATCACAATGGGAGGAGTAGCTCTTCAGGACCCTAAGTCACCATTCACACATCTCTAGTGATGTATTTTTCTTCATGTTGATGAGATAGGAGGAGACCCTGTTGAATAAGAACCACTGCTATCACAGTAGCCCTCTTATTACATAACAACTAGGCTGGTAGATTTGCTGGCTGCCAACAGAGTGATAATTAATTGGTCTTCCTTTATTGCTGTCTACCTCTGTCTCCCAGCCAGGACAAGTGAAGCTCTTTTCTTTCCCTGATCTGTCCACTCTACTTTCCCTTACTGTATCTATTAGTGTTACTACTATTATATTATACTATTAATAATATTATACTACTATAATATTTTTATCTATTACTGTTACTACTATTATGTTATAATATTATACTACTATATAATATTATACTATTATAATATTATTATCTATTATTACACCGCCTACAGTCTGACCTAAATTTAGTACACAAAATTATCTGCTACAACGTCCTACTTGTCAATGACAACTTCAGCTTTAACTGCAATAACACACGGGCAAACAATAGATACAAACTCAAGGTAAACCACTCCAAACTCAATTGCAGAAAATACGACTTCAACAACAGAGTGGTCAATGCCTGGAATGCACTACCTGACTCCGTTGTTACATCCTCAAACCCCCCAAATTTTAACCTAAGACTGTCTACTGTTGACCTCACCCCATTCCTAAGAGGTTTGTAAGGGGGCGTGCATAAGCACACCAGCATGCCTACCATCCCTATCCTACTGTTCCCATTTATTCATACTCATTTCTTATGTATATAGTTATACCTGTTTGTATTGCCATTGTTGTGACCTAGGCCCAAGTAGTTATTACCAGATACAATCAGTCCTAAACAAACATATTTTATTAGAACAGCTGAGAATTACTTCATTCTCAGCTTAGTCCAAATTAAATCCAAAGCAAATTCTTTGTAAACAGTCCTTCGGCCTTATCACCAACCTTTGTCTACTTTGGCACCCTACCAAAGGCTTTTCTTGGCAAAAGTTCAAAAGCAAGAGATGCTGACAAGAAACAAATGTAGCAATGTTGCTTTCCTATAAAGATCCCAAGAGCTGTTGCTGCTCTTTTAAGCCTTCTGGGCGGGGCCAATCATATCCTGGCCTTACTCCCGAGTCGTCCTTTTTGTTTTAGCTGTTCTTGCCTTCTGGCAGCTCTTTGCATGCGTGCACTAGGAACAGGCTTCTCCTGTTCCTCTGCCTCTCTGCACTTCTGGAGGTTCCGGAGTCCGCACATCGCTCCCAGATGGCCCTGGCCCCATCTCTGCTTCTGATGCAGAGCCCTCGTCCGGGCCTTCCCCTGACTCCAGGACTGGCCCATTTTCCTCTCCAGCCTCCTCACTGTCCGACTCCGCTGCCAGCTCTGCAGGCTGCTAGCGGACCACAACAGCCATGTTCTTTGGAGAGCATCACAGCTGGCTCCAACATTAGCAGCAGCAGCAGGCCATGGCTGCAACTGGGCCAAGCAGGGATCCTTCCAAGAAGGCAATAAACTGAAGCTGTTGCTATTGGGATTGACAGTTGTGTTCTCCAGCAAGGCCAGGGAGAAAGAAAGGGCAATGATAGAGAGAGGAGCAGAAAAGAAAGATCCCCCTTCTCTGATTTTCACTTGATCCAGGTGCCCAGTGATGGGAAGAGGGACAGGCAGGCAGGAGACGAATGAGGTGGAGAAGGAAAGAGAGGCTGAGACCACCCTTAGAATATTGCATCCAGTTTTGTTCCCCATATTATTAAAAAGATATTGAGACTCTGGAAAGAGTGCAGAAAAGAGCAACAAAGATGATTAGAGGGCTGGAGGCTAAAACACATGAAGAATGGTTCCAAGAATTGAGTGTGTCTAGTGAAAAGGACTAGGGTCTGCCACAAACAAGAGGGGGTAAACTTATTTTCCAATGCACCAGAAGGTAAGACAAGAAACAATGGATGAAAACTAATCAAGGAGAGAAGCAGCCTAGAATGAGAAGTTTCCTAACAGTGAGAACAATTAAACAGTGGAACTACTTGTCTCCAGACGTTGTAGATGCTCTATTACTGGAGGTTTTTAAGAAGAGACTGGACAGCCACTTGTCTGGAATGGTATAAGGTCTCCTGCTTGAGCAGGGGGTTGGACTAGAAGACCTCCAAGGTCCCTTCTAACTCAGTTATTCTGTTATTAGCATAGCCATAGTGGGAGGTGACAGTAGGCTGCAGAGGGGGATTTCCAGGGGTGAAATCCAGCAGGTTCTGGAGAACCGGTAGCGGAAATTTTGAGCAGTTCGGAGAACCAATAGCGGAAATTTTGAATAGTTTGGAGAACTGGCAAATACCACCTCTGGCTGGTCCCAGAATAGGGTGGGAATGGAGATTTTGCAATATCCTTCCCCCAGGAGTGGAGAGGGAATGGGGATTTTGCATATATCCTTCCCCCTGGAGTGGGGTGGGCATGGAGATTTTGCAGTAGCCTTTCCCTGCCACGCCCACCAAGCCACACCACGCCCACTAAGCCATGCCCACAGAACCGGTAGTAAAAAAATTTGGATTTCACCACTGGGTATTTCACATGGTCAATGTTTTTCTGAGTGAAAGAGAAAAGAGCAAATTTGGTCACCAGGCAAAGTACAAACCTCTGGCACCAAAGCAGTAATAGCCATGCACGGGAGTTGGAGGAGAGGAGAAGGACCTGCAGTGACCCAATCAGAGCTCTTCAGGTTGCTAATCTGCCTCAGGTCCTGCCTCCAGCAACTCAGAAAGTTTTCATAGGAGGCTTTCTTCTATTTTCCAATGGAAAGCATCACTCTCCTTGTGGATCACTTTAATTTGCCTTGAGTCTGCAATGGATTGGCACTGAGATGGAATCTGTGCTGTGAAGATGTGCCTTTCATAAAAATATATGAGGGACACACCGGAACCAGGACAAAGTGGTTGTGGGGGGTGAACCTTGAATATCTAAGGGCTACTTTAAAGAATCAGGTTTGTAGCATAGGAAAATTTAGAGTACTGCAATGTTCCTAATAAGGATTTCCCCTTGAGATTGTTCAGAAACTTCAACTGGTGCAAAATACTGTACCTGATCCAGTTTGTTTGTACATCTAGCAGGCAAGAGTCAAGAAAGCCAAAAGCTGGCTCATACTAGAAGGTTGCCTCCCAAAAGAACTTGCCCTCATATACTGTAAAATGCTCTCCTCTCTACCTTTCTAACTTATGGAGTTTATCTATGGGAGCAGATTAGTTTCATTCTGATCCTTTTTAAGTGATGAGTTAAAATTTCATTGGCGGTGCGGTCCTTCAACTGTTGAACTGAACTGAGAAAATTCAAGTTTACTTGAATACAAAAATCAGTGTTCGACTATGAAATGAAGCTACTCCAGAGACGTTTCTGGAATAAAACAAGGAGAAACTCTAATTTTACATCCTACGACTCTCTCTCTCTCTCAAAAAAGTGATATATACTATACATGCCATGACCGAATGAATAATAAACATGTTACTGAAGCTTTAATTCTTCTTGTTTTCATATTTGTATTTAATACATTTTCATTTTGTTTATTTGTACATATACATCTGTTGTCTAGCCTTCCAAAGAGGCACAAAGCACCTTAAAAGCAACGAAGGGCTTGGGTGTAACCACATACAAATGTACAAAAACAGCACAATCAAAACTGAATTAATATGAGGTAGTTTCAGCTAGAATCTACTTATGTCCTAGAATGGCCAATTGAAACAAATACATTTTTACAACTTTCAGCCACAAGCAAAAAGTCAGTAATCTGAAATGATTGTCAGCTCATATAAATTCAGATGTTCCACCTTTGGTTTCTTCCTCTTTAAACAAACTGTAAAGATGACACAGTGTAAATTTAAATTATAGAATATAATCCTTATTCCTTTACATCTATTCTGATTTCCTTTTCTGTTGATTCTTTGCTCACTTTAGTATGGATTGACTGAACAACACAGCATACAAGTTAGTCCCCAATCTACAACCAATGACTGTTTGAAGTTACAGTAGATCAGCGGTAAAATGCACTTACCTTCGCTACTGGTTCGGAAATGTGAGCGCATATGCCTCTTCTGCACATGCACAGAGCCTTCTGCACATGCACAGAGGGTCAAAAATGGGACGTAGTGATGTCTCAGTAAGTGGGCAGAGCCTCCTGCTGCCGGCCCTACCAGTTCGTGCAAGCCGGATGTCAGCGACCTAAGTTGCATTTTTTCATCGCTGCCATAATCAAAGAGAAAAGGAAAAATAAAAACCGGAGCTAACAGTACAGTTTGAAATTTAGTGCTTGGCATTTGATATATTCTTCTCCCCCTCCCTTAATAGATAGGGTTACCCAGGTGATGAAGGGAGGGGGACATTCCTGTGATCTGAAGTAGTGGGCAGAAGAGACTGATTTGGAAGATGGCCAATGGGCATTGAGATATTGTGAGGCAGAAGGGGAGGGGTTTGGTTTCAGAGAATCAGTTTTGGCTGCATATGAGTTTAGGTTGGATTGTAAATTCTTTAATAAATGAGAGATTCATCAAAGACTTTGTGTTTGAGAATGAAATTTATTTGAGATTACGCCGAAACCTGACACCGGATAGATCCGGCCAGATTTCACCGCTGTAGTAGATCTACCTTGGGGCCTAGTTATGACCTGGGTTCAAAGTTCTGACACTTGTCCCTCCCATTCACATGGCTGAATTTGGGGCAATTGGTAAATATGGCCAAATTTACAGACATTTGCAGCATCTTGCGATAACATCGACCCATTTTACAATGGTTTTGCCAAAAACCAGCATTTCTGGTTTTCGGCAAAATTATGCCCATAGTGAAATATTGGTTCATTTAACAACCACAGTGTCTCCATAATGACTGTGGTGGCCGCTTTATGACTGTCATGCTTGCTTAATGACCACCGCAAAAAAAGTTGTAAAATGGGTCATAAAATCAGACAGGCTCCATTATTTATTTATTTACAAATATTTATATGCTGCCCTTCTCCCAAAGGACTCAGGGCGGCAAACACAAGTTTAAAAACATACAATAATAAAGGAAAAATCCTAATTAAAACCTATTTAAAACAAAGACAAATAAATAATAAAATCCAAGAATCAGAATTAGCCCATTTGTTGAAATAGCCAAGTCTTTAGGCCTCGACGGAAGGAGCGGAGATCAGGCGCCATCTGGGGCTCGGTGGGTAACTCATTCCAAGGGGCAGGAGCATCCCCAGATGACATTATAGTTGTAAGTCGAGGACTACCTGTAAAACAAGGTTCCTAATGCAGCTTGTTCAAATAACTAATACTGAAAATTAGCTTTAATTTCAGAATAACAGAGTTGGAAGGCCTTCTAGTCCAACCCCTTACTCAGGCAGGAAACCCTATATCATTTCAGACAAATGGTTGTCCAATCTATTCTTTAAAAATCTCCAGTGTTGGAGCACGCAAAACTTCTGGCACAAGTCGTTCTTCCATTGATTAATTATTCTGTCAGGAAATTTCTCCTTAGTTTTAGGTTGGTTCTCTCCTTGATTAGTTCCCATCCATTGTCCCTTGTCCTGCCTTTCAGTGCTTGGGGGGGGGGGTTGACCCCATCTTTGTGGCAACCCCTTAGATATTGGAACACTGCTATAATGTTACCCCAAGTCTTTGTTTCATTAAACTAGATATACCCCATTCATGTAGCCCTTCTTTTCCAATAGTAATTGAAAATTACTATTTTCAACATGATAACAAACCATGTTTAAGCAATCCTCTTATTCTCATTCTCCCACAGTTATAAATTACGACTTAACTTTATAGCTAGGTAAAAGCAGTATCCCTGCCCCATTCACAGCAGCACAATAAACCATGGGAGGGAATGACCATCAGCAGCCATTTTAAATGAAGAATGTATACAACATTTATGTGGCTTGCAACTTGATTCATCAAAGTATCCAAAGGAGCAAAATGTAATAGATGTTTATTATGAAATGGCTATAGCACTTACATTTGGAAGTGAGCAGAGTGCTGAAGGTCATGATTCCTGTGAGGCCTCTACTTAGTCACTGACCCAAGGAGCTCCTTGGATTACTGAATTGCTGAGGGAAATATAGTAATGATAGCAGAAAACCAGAAGTGGGCATGACTAAGCCCTGGCAAGTGTACGTGATTAATCTCCACAGTGGTATTAAGAATAGCAGAGTATAAATTCTTCTCCATACTGTTCAAAATATCTTGATCCTTTTAGGGAAAAAGGGGCAGAACATACCACTTGTGGGTACAACAGATGAATCTGTGGATTTCTTTGTTGCTAAGGTGGCTGAGGTAGATACCAACTAGACAGAATCCACTGTGGTGAGTGAGGTATTTTATGTATTAATCTGGGGCTTTTCAGAGAGTATTGAGTCTGAGGTAGTAGATGGACTTCTTTGTAGCTTACTTTTTTTTCTCTATGGGTTTGACTGAAATATTTTCTGGCTCCTTTGGATGGTTAAGTGGGACAAGAGTGGGTGGATCCAGAAGACAACCAATACTTCTTTGAGAGAAGGATGAGGTCCTTTTGGCACAGTGGTTAAAATGTAGCATTTGCAGACAAACTCTGCCCACAGCCTGGAATTTGATCTTCACCAGCTCAAGGTTTACTTAGCCGTCCATCCTTCTGAAGTCAGTAAAATGAGAACCCAGATTGTTGGGGACAATATGCTGACATGGTAAACTGCCCAGAGAGTGTGTAAAGCACTATGGGGTTATATAAGTATAAGTGCTGTTTCTATGAGCCATGGTGGCGCAGTGGTTAGAGTGCAGTACTGTAGGCTACTTCTGCTGACTGCTAGCTGACTGCAATTTGGCAGTTCAAATCTCACCAGGCTCAAGGTTGACTCAGCCTTCCATCCTTCCGAGGTGGGTAAAATGAGGATCCAGATTGTTGGAGGCAATGTGCTGACTCTGTAAACTGCTTAGAGAGGGCTGTAAAGCATTGTGAAGTGGTATATAAGTCTAGGTGCTATTGCTATTGCTATTATTAATGTGGCCTATCTTGAAGATGCCTTCTCTGGATCTAGCAGCTTTGATAACTTTTGTCTAGGGTCCAGCTTTTCCAATCATGAGACAGAAATGACACTTTTGCTGCAATACATTATCTTTAAACAAGAGGTATGTATTCTTCTTGGGCCTGTTATATCTCTCTAATATATAATCATGGTATCCTTCAGGATTACCTGAAGTAATTGAGACTTGGGAACACCATAAGTAGACATATGCAGAGGTAGCACTGAAGAAGGAATTCAACAGCCATTAGTTAAACATGAGATTAATCCTGGAACGGAGGAGGGAATGAGAAAGGAAAAATAAAAAATGATTTTGTTTGGTATAAGAGTGGGAAGGGAGCATCTTTGTCAGATTTTATACAGTAGTTTTTAGAGTGTCTGTTTCCTGACCTGGCCCACCCCGAAAAGCTGATCCTGCTCCATGATGGTTCTTCTACTACCTGAGTAGGCAGTTTTAATAATGATCCAGGAGGAAGTGCTCAAGTCCATGGGTACGCCATTGTGGGGTGTCAAGAGCTCAGTGCTTTCCCCTATGTTATTCAGTATCTGCATGAAATTGATGAAACAGCTCATCCATCAATTTGAATTGAGGATGTTGTCAATATGTCAATGACAATCAACTATATATCATCACCCTGGGTCAAGCCAGAGGTGCCATGGAAATCTGGCTCTTGTACTTACTTGGTGCTCTGTAGTTCACTGCCCAGAATTCATAAGGATCAGGGCAGTCTAAAAATAATGTTAAATAAATATAATAAAGTTCTAAAATAAAACCTTTTTGGGATCTTTAATTGCTTGGAAACCATAGTTCATGACCTTCCATTTAATCTCAGGTATTTGGAGGCTGGTTTGATCACACAGTGACTCTGTATTGCACCCCAATTTAAATAGAGTGATGAAGTGGTGAAAGAGGTATGTATGCCTAGTTATTCATCTTCGGATGGATTCAGATGAAGCCAGCCATGTGGCACTGATGAGACACAATCATGTAGTAGAATTTACAGTTTAGAATGTTGATTCCTCATCACACTTTCAAAAAATTCTATACATTCCCATATCCATTCAGAATATATTCTTCATGATTTATAATGTCTTGGTCCACATTGCAATCTCAGTCTAGATCACTACCTAAGTAAGCAGATACAGATAGCAACAGCAACAGCACTTACACTTATATACCACTTCACAGTGCTTTACAGCCGTCTCTAAGCGGTTTACAGAGTCAGTATACTGCCCCCAACAATCTGGGTCCTCATTTTACCGCCCTCGAAAGGATGGAAGGCTGAGTCAACCTTGAGCCTGGTGAGATTCGACCTGCCAAATTGCAGGCAGCCAGCGGTCAGCAGAAGTAACCTGCAGTACTGCACTCTAACCACTGGGCCACCGTGGCTCATACAGTTTGACTGAAGTTTATGCTGGAACAATTGCACATGCTGGTAACAAATGCGTGTGCCCTGTTTGGCCATTTCTATATGGGTTAATATCACATCTACACTTCCAAACAAGGTCAGCCTCTTTGGACGTTCCTCAGAGCAGCCTTCTCCTTTCATACATCCTCCACAATTTCCAACCATAGCATGATTTTTATTATATACTGTATTCCAGGATTTCAGCAAGCTTCTTATGGGAGACATTGTCCAAACCCATCCTTATGAAAAATAAGGTGTTGGAGGCCAATAGATCTGGAAGGGAAGGTTAATTTAACATTTATGTCTGTGGCAGTACAGTAATTGTTCATCTTTACTGTTCCTCCTTTTCATCTAAGAGCGATGAATCAGCTTATGTGTTTGGCCATCACACTGCTTCAGTATTCTTAAATTGGCTGCCACATTGGCTGCTGGTTTTTGGTTATATAAACAGTCAAACCAAAGCACTGTTTCATGGGAAAGCAGTGATGACAGGAGAAAGCAATGCTCAAAAGTTGGAAGGACATCCATTCTCCATCAGTTATGCAACAGTGTGAAGAGCTTCTCTCTCTTTTCTATCTTTGGGCAAGCACTGCACTATGGAAAGCCCCAATAAAGAATGATTGAGCTATTTGGACAGCACATACTAACGGAGATGTTTAATTTTACATTGTTTCCTCTTTTAAGTAATGGTGAAGACTTGCTCTTGTTGAGAATGTTTCCTGGGAACCACAGAGAAGGGTTTTTGGCATTGCCTTCTTTCAGGCAACTTCCCAATCTTGCTGTAGCCTTGAAATTTCCTTTTCTTCTTCCAACCAATAGGGTCGGAAGAATCCCTAATGGGATCCAATCCTGTTTGGGATTATCTATCTATCTATCTATCTATCTATCTATCTATCTATCTTCCTATTTTATACCAAACTCAGGGACTAGACTAGACTAGACTAGACTAGACTAGACTAGACTAGACTAGACTAGAACAGAACAGAACAGAACAGAACAGAACAGAACAGAACAGAACAGAACAGAACAGAACAGCTTTATTTGTCTCTGGGCAAATGGTCTCAGTGCACATGCAAAGCAAAGCATTAGAGCCTGTAGTACAGTGGTTTAAAGCACCCTGTTATTAACATCTATTAACATCTGCTGCTTGCAATTACTGCAAGTTCGAATCCCACCAGGCTCAAGGTTGACTCAGCCTTCCATCCTTTCTAAGGTGGGTAAAATGAGGACCCGGATTGTGGGGGCAATAAGCTGACTTTGTATAAATATACAAAAGTATGAAGGCTATTGCTTAACGCACTGTAAGCCGCCCTGAGTCTCCGGAGAAGGGCGGCATATAAATCAAATAAAAATCAAATAAATAAATAAATAAAATAAAGCAACAGAGTAATAATCATAATCATAATAATACCAATAAGTAAAGAAGATAAGAAGGATAATAATGCTACAGCCATACAACATGGGTAAATGTACATAGACATACAACCATACAACATGGGTAAATGTACACAGACATGTGAGAATTAGGTGTTCAGCAGAGTGATGGCATGAGGGAAGAAACTGTCTTTGTGTCTAGGTGTTTTGGCATGAAATGCCCTATAATGGCAATGTCCCAAGGGGAGGAGTTGAAAGGGTTTATATCCAGGATGTGAAGGGGTCAGTAGATATTTTCTCCATATGAATTACGCAACATACAGACCTTCTGTGGAAGGCAGGCTGGTTGCAAATTTTTTTCTTCAGTTCTAACTATCTGTCCATATCTGTCCTGTTTGGTTGCTGTACCAAATCAGACAGTTACAGAAGTACAAATAAGAGACTCAATAATTCCTCTTTAAAATGGTATTAACAGCTCCTGGGGCATTCCGAACTTCCTGAGCTGACTCAAGAAGAATATTCTTTGTTGTGCTTTTTAAATGATGGTTCTAATGTTAAGTGTCCATTTCAAATCCTGGAAGATTATAGAATCCCAAAACTTGGAGAAGTCTACTGCTGATGCTGTGCTGTCAACTATAGTAAGAGATGATAAAATACAAGACCTCCTCCTCCTAAAATCCACTCTCATCTCTGCATTAAGCACGTTCAGCTCCAGATGGTTCCAGCTGCACCACAGGCCTAGTTGTTCAACCTCCCATCTATATGCAGACTCATTCCCATCTTGAATGAGACCAATGATAGTTGTATCATCTGCAAACTTCAGTCTTTTAACAGGGGGATCCCTAAAGATGCATTCATTGGTATATTGAGAGAAGAGCAATGGAGAAAGCACCCAGCCTTGAGGGGTGACAGTGCTAATTGACCATGTATTAGATACAATCTAAGTAAACTAAATCATCATCAATAATAAAACAACATTAAAACTTTATTAAAACTATTAAAATTCTTCTTCTTCTTGTGCCATATGCATCATTGGATGTCAGCGATCATGTTGGCGATCCTATTTTTATCAGCAGCCACACGAAAAAGTGCTGTTGAGTTTTGTCCAAACCAGTCCTTTAGATTTTGAAGCCATGATGTTCTTCTTCTGCCTGGACCTCGTTTGCCTTCAATCTTTCTGTGGAGGATTAAATGAAGTATGCCGTATTTTTCCGGGTGTTGCATTACATGTCCAAAATATTCTAACTTTTGCTTTTTTATGGTTTTTTTTATGGTTAAAACCATAAACGTTAAAAACAAAAACCTGACCCCAAGTTAAGCTGTTGACATGCAGTCACCTCATCCTAAACTAGCTTGGGGGAAAAGCCAAATCTTCAATGCTTTTCAGAAGGCTAAGAGAGCAGAGGCCTACTGAATTTGAAGTGGAAAAGCTTTCCATGGAGCTGCTGGAATGCTTCCTAGCTCCATAAGGTGGCAATGTGTAAAGGAAAGGACTAGGAGCATGCCCATCCTATCTAATTTGGAAGGAGGGATAGATGTTCTTAGGTAAGGTGGTCCCATAGATAAGCTGGCCCTGTGCTATATAGGGTTTATAGGTAATAATAAGAGGTATTACATAGGTAAACTTTGGGGTATCCATCATTGCACATGATGCTGAGTTCTGGATCAATTGTAGCTTCTGATCAGTCTTTAAGGACAGCCCCATGTAGAATGCATTGCAGTAATCCAAACAAGAAGAGACTAAGACATGAACAACCATGAGCAAGACCTCCCAGTCCAGGAAAAGTGCAATTGGCATGCCTGGAAAGCCTCTTCCCCAGACACGGTTGCCACTGGCCTCTTGAGTAGCAGCCCTGAGTCTAAGGAGGACCTCTAAATTATGTATCAACATAGCCCTGGAGAGTTCGCCCTGTCCAGAGTCAAAGATGAAACCTCATCTGGGCCAGATGTAGGGAAGGGGAGGCAAAAGCTCACAGCACTTGTCTAGTCAAAGTTGAGTCAAAACAGGTTTCTGCCCATCCAGATTCTCACAGCTTCCAGGCACCCAGCCAGCACTGCCATAGCGTCACTTGTCTGGCTAGGGATGGAGAGATGTAACTGGGTATCATCAGATGTTACTGGACCCCATACTGGATGGTTTCATGAAGAAGCTAAAAAGGAGAGGCCTTGCAGTGGCCTAGGGCTCAGCCAGTCCACTCCTCCCAAACAGCCTCAGAGAATGGCCCAAAGGGTTGTTTCACCTCCATCCTGAACCCTCCACAGGTCATTTGACAAGTGTGACCAATGCTGTTTCAGTGGTGTGCCCTGGCTTGAACCCAGGCTGGCAAGGGACAGAATAATCCACTTACTGTTAAGTCAACCGATTTAAATATTAATAATTCAACTGTATAATGAGACAGAAATCTTTATTGATTGATGCATTTTTATTTATTAAGATGACACATTGTCAACTGCATTTGGACCTGTGGCAGTTGACAAGACTGAAACATCTGTTACGGGGAAGAAAATGTTTGATCTGTATGTGAGCCAAAGAAGCTTCTTGGATGAGAAGCGAAACATCTTCAAAGAAAAAACCCCAAAAGTCCAGTTGCCTCTTGAAAAAGCACCTCTGGGACAACCGTGAGCTGGAGAATCTCCATAGACATCTGTAAAGGGTCAACTTCTCCTATTAATTTCTCCCCTTATTCTTTTCCTCTTGCACGCGCAAACTTAAAATAAAGGCACACACAACTCTGAGAAGGCCATCAAACAAGGCCACCTGGCAACTCTTTTTAAGAAAAGAAGTTGCCACTGCTGGAACCCTTACTCACAAAGGAAACTACATCCTAACCAAGGGCCATGCCAACAGGGATTCATCATCCCAAACCCACTCAAGCCAATCGGTGAGAATTGGGGGACGGGATTCTAGCATCTCCTCAAGAACTTCTCGGGAGCTTCGTGGCTGGCGCCTTCGAACTCAGGAACGTTTCGCTCGGCCGGCTGCCCATGTGACCTTCCGCCTTGGCCAAAGTGTTTGTGTGTTTGTGTGTGTGAGAGAGAGAGAGAGAGAAAGAAAGAAAGAGAGAGAGAGAGACCCGCTTCAGGGGGGAATCTTCTTGTTCTTCGAAGCGCAATTCGAGATGCTTAATTCCCGCTGCGCCGGCTCCTTTTTCCGCCTCTCCTCTCCCCCACCCCCGTCACTCGCGGCACCTCCTTTCCCCTCCGGTATGCGAGGAAGGCCGGCCTCTCTGGAAGAGCTAATGGTGCAGTTGACTTCAGGGCGGGGAGGAGGAGAAGGAGGAGCAGCCGCCGCGGATTAGAATGAAAACAGATCAGTCAATGGATTTGGGTTCCGGAGATCATCTGACTTGAGTTAACCAAACCCCAACTGGGTTTCAAAAGTTGGGGGAGAGAGAGAGAGAGAGCGAGAGAGAAAGAGAAAGAGAGACGGGGTTTTTTTCTCCTCCCCTTTGGTTCGCCTCTCTTTTCTTTTCTTTTCTTGTTTTTTTTTTTGAACTTTCTTCAATTGGCGGTGGGCGAAAACAGAACTCTCCCTCTCCTCCTCCTCCTCTCCGTCTGCCTTAATTCTCCCCCGAGCGTGCGTGTATTGATGTCCTACGCAGGGATGATGGATGGCAGAAGGGCAGAAAGACGCCAGCAGCAGGGGCGCTCGACACTTTTTTAAACTCTCCCGGCCTCCCTTCCCCCCCTCTTCCCCCCCCCCCCGGCGATCATCAATGAGCCTCGGAGCGGGAGAAAGAAGGGGAAAGAATCCGCGCGAGTGTCGGGACTCGGGAAGGGCCGGCAGCAACAGCAACAGCAGCAGCGACTTCGCCTTTCTTTAAAAAGAAAAAAAGAAGGGGGCCCAGAGCGACGGAGCACAAAAAGAGGAAACCCGGCCAAGCGAACCCCACTCGCTCTTCCGCGCCCCCTGAAGTGGACGATGGGGAGCTGGGCTCGCCGCCCTGCTCTGGAGCCGGAACACCCGCTGGCCGCGTGAAAACTTCTCTTTAGGGGTAAAGTCGCGGTTCCCGTAGAGCCGCTCGTGACTTTTTTTGTTTTTTTGGGGGGGAGGGTTGTCTCCACCGCGGGGTTTGGGTATTTCTCTTGGGGAGGGGCTGGGGAAAGAGAGACGCGGCTTCCCGAGCGGAGAGATTCCTCGGCTCCTTCCCGAGAGATCGTGGACAGGGAGAAACACGCGTTTTCCCGCCTCCTCCTCCTCTTCTCGGGTGGGTGGGTGTGACGGCCCATAGGGGAAAGAAAAAAAAAGTTGAGGCAGGACGCCCCCTCCCCCCTCCCACCGCGCAAGGAGAGGTTGCAGAGAGGAGCGACTCCAAAAACTTAGCCGCCGCGCCCGGCTGCCCCGCTGCAGCCGAAAACGAGAGCAAGCTAGCCGGGGGCGAATGGGACAGAAGAGGGGGAGGGAAAGTGGAGGGGAGGTAAACTGGCTAGGCCCGATCCGGCCGTAATGTGAAGTCGAGCGAAGGGAGAAAGAAGCCCCCCCCCCGTCCCACCGGCCTTCTGCAGCGGAGGGGACGGAAGGGGTGGTGGTGGGACAGAGGTCTCCGCGCCTCCCGTCCTTTTCGCGGGCAGGTCGCCTTGAAACGGCCTCAGGTAGAGTCCATTCGGTGACCAGAGAGGCTCCATTCGGTTCCGTCCGCTCCCCTCTCTCTCCACGTTTGCCCAATTTTGCAAGGATTCAGCAGATTGGGGTGGGGTGGGGTGGGGGTCGTCCCGTACTTTGCCTGCCAAGCG
This sequence comes from Ptyas mucosa, assembly GCA_012654045.1. Lineage (NCBI taxonomy): Eukaryota > Metazoa > Chordata > Lepidosauria > Squamata > Colubridae > Ptyas > Ptyas mucosa. The sequence goes on from WNWU01000006.1 coordinate 3,094,078, forward strand.
TCTTCGGGGCCGTCACACCCCCCCCCCCGGGGGGACTATATTTTCCGGATACTTTGTTTGGACCGAGTTGCAGGATGCGTGTGCGCCCCTTGTGTGAGTGTGCGTGCTGCTGCTTGGGATGCTGCTTCTCTGAAGTGCGTGCGGCGATCTAAGGCAAGCAACCTCGTGGCGCTGTGATGTAACAGCCTGACAGTCACTCCTTTTGCAACGCAGGGTTTATTTTTGTATCTTTCCAGAGACAGGGAGAACGTGGCCGAAGTTCCTGTAGGCTTATTCCCTGGGTATGTGGGCTGGGGAGAGGGAGGGAACGAGGGACAGAGAGAGACAGAGAGAGAGAGACAGACAGACAGACAGACAGACAGACAGACAGAGACAGAGAGAGAAAGAGAAAGAGAGACAGAGAGAGAGAGAAAGAGAAAGACAGAGAGAGAGAGA
>WNWU01000006.1:3094912-3134428 GCA_012654045.1 Ptyas mucosa
CCCTCCCTCCCTCCCTCCCTCCCTCCCTCCCTCCCCCGGGGGCTGAAAACAATTGCAAAGAGAAAGAACTCAACTCATCAGGGTGCCCGTCTCAACCGCAAAACACACCGGCCACTCGATTGCTGTCATTTGCTGGGGTTTCCCCTGTTAGAAGTATCCAGTCCCGGCGGAACTGCAGACTTTTTTTTTTTGCCTCCAAGGGTTGCTCGAGGCGTTGTTAGGCTTGGGCTTTATTTAACTAGAAGCGCGCCGAGATTGGAAACTCTTAGCGGTCAGCACCCGCAAAAGAATACGAGGAATAATAGCCAGGGGCCTCTTGTACCTTTCCTTCTCTAGGGAGCTGAGGTTTGGAGGCAGCTGTGGGCTTGTAAAGTTGTGTGTGGAGAGAGATGCTGAGAAGTTTTGGGCTGGTTTAAGCCGGGAACATCTGGCCACATAAAGAGTTTAGTTTCTCATTAAATTTTATCTCATCTACACATGTGGCTTGCAACAAAAATAACTTTTTCACACCATTGGTCACCTTTCATCGTAAAGGCCACAGAACTAACTGTGTTGGACAAAATTACACAACAGAGAAAATAAAAACAAGCTAAGTCTTAAGAAGTGGGAAAGATTTTTTTTGCACTTGAATGGGAAGTCTAACTTTCTCTAAGTAGTATATATACCGACAGTATTCTGATAAACTACACTGCCCTTTATTATTGATTTTATGTAAGTTTACTCATCAGTAAGTCCAAGATTTTTTCCCCAAATGAGCATTTTTTTTCCTAACAAGTGTAAGAGACAGCAACGTGATAACAATTCAGAATGTGTTTAACATAAATAAAACTGAGTTTAGGTATACCCTCGGCAGTACACTCATTACAGAATGGAGAAATGAATCACTAGCATAGATTGAAATCTATGAAGTTTCATCTTTTAAATCCTTAACACACTTACAGGTTGTTTTACATTGGTTTCTTTTATTTTATATAGTTTCTAAAATACTGGGTCTGGGTACCTTTTTGCAGCTTTGGGTTTTGAAGTTCATGTACTATTGACTGCTGCCAATAAAAAGAGCAGTTGTAAAAATTACTCTCTTTTTTTTAATGCAATTGGGTCTCAGGGGATGGCCAAGAATTCGAAAGTAAACGTTTCTCTTGCCTGCTGCATAAAATAGCATTTAAACAAATATTGTATTGGCATGTCCCTTGGACCCTGTGCCAAAAGGATAGAGTAAATAAACGCTAAAATCCAAAATATACAGAAAGGGGAAAAACTGATTTCTTGCAAAGCTGCATGGATCTCATCTGTTTGTTCTAGCTCCCTTAGATTTAAGTGAATCCCTTTTTTGTGATTTTCTGTGTACCAGGCTGAAGGTAAAGCAAATTTACTTACGTGTGAGTGTGTGTGTGTGTGTATGTGTGTGTAGCAAATCAAATTATTTTCCCTTCACTTGGAAAATAATTTTTTACAGATATCAGAGGTTTTCCTAGCTGCAAATGTTCTTTGCACATAGTTCGCACACCAGTATCTACTCTGTGTTTGTGTGTGTGGTTTTTAAAGTTTGCCTGAAGTGATTTCCATTTTGCCCCGTGTGCTTTAGGAAGTGGTGACAACACTTGCCTTTGACGTGCCCTCAAAATAAATGAGTAAATAAAGTATATAATATCTCATCCAGTATGGTCTTTTCTATCATGCTTGTCTCTCAAGGAAATTACTCTCAGTGGAACTTTTTGTGGGACAATTAAACATAAGGCAACTTTCCAAAAATCTTGCCAAGAAAATTGCAGAGTCTGTACGTGTATAATCTTTCTAAAGGCTTTAGATAGGTTTCCCATAATTTTTAGAAGATAGAACTGTTTCTTCTATCTGATAATCACTGTTTTCTCTTTAGTGGCTTTTTTTCATTCTGTGGTGTGGCTTTTCCAAAGAGATAATCTTTGAAAATGCAGGTGTGATGAAAGAATAATTTGATCCTGAATCCACTTGTAGACTTAAATGCATCACTTTGAAATGCTTAGAAATGTTAACTGCTCTGCAAAAGAAAATATGTCCTCAGGAAGATGGGTTCCAGCTTCCTTTTCATATCCTTCTTTCTTTTAACATCCAGGAGTGGATATAGGTGGAGGTATCTCCGAGTATATATAAGGGATGTTTGCATGCAGTTATATTCATTTAAGAAATAAGGTGAAATATTCCTGTTGTTGTTTTTCTCTTTTCTCCTATTAGGTTGTCTTAGGTTAGGGTGATTAATCGATGCCTGGTACATCTAACAGTGCTAGTCTATATGCAGAAGTTTTCTGTTTGGAATTCTCATAAACTTGAAAGAACATAGTATAAAGCTAGAGCAGGATGGCAATACTGGAAAAGCAAGCTGAATAGTTACAAAAAAAAAAAAGGTAAAGAAGCGGACAGTGGAGGAATCGTATTGTGGGTTTAGGGTAGTCCTTAAAACTATCTTGAGGTGCTGCAGCATAACCCTTTTTTCCTGAAGTATCATCTGTTGATCTTAAGCTCATATTACATTCTGAGCAAATGCGAACAAGTTGTCAGCTTTATCATTCATATTACTTTCCCACAAAGTAAAAACTTGGGCAGTTCTCTGCCAAGTATTCATTGCATCGCATCTCAAGAAATACATCTATGCAAAATGTAATGCACTTTTATTCTTAAATTACTTGTTTTGGGGTATAACTTGTTGTGGTGGCTCCTCTAGAGTTACAGGGCAGGGGGAAGTGATGGTTAATTACAAAGCTTCCTTAGCCAGATTAATATATATCAAGCGTTTTCAGTTTTATTTAGGGCAAAGAATATCTTGGCTTTTGAAGAAAAAAAAAACCAGCCTTGAACATATATACTTTTTAAGGGGCAATTCTTCCCAGCAGAGCAATCTTTCTAGAGACATTCAAAGCATTTATAGGAGCTGAATAAATGTTGCTAAGCTTGCTTGCTCAACTTCTGGTGGCCTACTGTAAGCCAGTTGTTTGCACTGTGTCCTGAAAGATACACAAATCCTTCAAGCTTTTTGTATTCTCAGAAGTGCCTTGTTCACAACAGAGTTTCCAGGACAGATTAGCAAAGAAAGCAAATGCAGCAAGCAGCTTTCCAAAACTCTCTCTGTGTATTTGTGTAGCAAATACCCAACCATTGCTTTCCTTAGAGTGAGCACACTTCACCATCTTACCAAAAGATTTTTGAAGGAGTAGGTTAAAAAAAGAGAGAGAGAGAGAGCTTATTTTGAATGCCCCTTCTTTTAAAATGTGGTTATTATCTAATTATGGCTCCAAGCCTTCTCTGACACTTACTGGGCTGTGAATGTTTGTTTCTAAGCTGCGGGGTTTGGCTATCTGGATTTTTGTGAATGAAGTAGATTGCTTTGTGTTAATTTGCTTGAAAAGTGTTTGACATATCCTCAACATTAGGGTGACTACGGGAAAAGAATTGGACTTTATTTGTTAACATTTTGAAGGTAAACCCTTTAGGGTCAATTACTGCTTTAGCAGACAAAGCCATAAAGACAACAAAATTCTTATTTAAAAATGGCTATCATAATTGTATCTAGTTACTAGATACTTACTATGTGATACTTGCACTTAAAGATAAAACGCAGAAGGAAATAAGTAATTTGGAATATTCCATAAAGTGAGTCACTCTAAGGATAGGGTAGCTAGAGCAATGACTCTTCGGGAGAACCGGTTGTTAACTTTTGGAGCAGTTTGGCAAACTGGTTGTTGGAAGAAATCATTACGGCAGAGAACCGGTTGTTAAATTACTTGAATCCCACCACTGTATATATATAAAATCCAGGAGTTTTATGGAGGCATAACTGAGTGAAACCATTTATTTAAACCTTGAAGAATGCTTATGAAATTTAGTTTCTGGTGACCTTGGCTACCCAGAATAACAAGGCCACAACTCACAGAGGTTTATAGAAACACAGAATAGAGTTTCCCCTTGAAACGAATTACAAAGTATTGTTATTCCTGTTATTAAGTATTACTATTACTTAGTTCCATTCAGTGTTTGAATGAAATAAGACAGGCTAAAATTCTAGATGCTGATTTTCTGTTCCTTCCTTTTCAGTCTTCATTTCTCTCATCTGAAAGGCTTTTAAAAGAAACCTTACCCTGATTGAAGACTTTTTCTGCCCCTTTGCTGCTAAAAAGAGTAGGTGGGAACAGAACCCACATTAATTTTGTGCATGGGGGAGGTTAAGCTTTAAGCAGGCTCTGAAGTTTTGGGTTAACTTGAATAGGTTAATGTATTTTTTTTTTTAAAAAAAGGAGAAAAAAGAACACACATTGGTGGGAAGTGTGTTTTAACTCTGAGTGCCCGATCCCATCCATTAGCATAAGAAAACCAGTTTTAGTGCATTTACTATTGTATTGACTGAAGAGTTCCAACAGTCAGGAGGAGAAAGAAAGTGAAAAGCTGTAAAGAAATGATGGCCTATTCAAATTCTTCAGCGGCCCAAAGCTCTGGTCATCTGGCTCTGAAATCAGGATCTCCCTTTTATCTCCCCCTCTGCCTTTCTCTTGCCTTTTTCACACGTTCGCTTTTGTCAGGGTTTATTGATCATGTTTTTTCTTCTCTGCAAATCTGTGGAAAATTTAATGAACCAAAAACAACAGCGAAATCAAAGGAACTTTTAGCACTAGGTTGAATTCTGCCTTCCCCTCCGGCGCCCCTTCCCACCTTTTCGCCAGAGAAATCCTCTCTCTCCCCCCCTCCCTCCCTCTCTCTCTCATTGTGTCTTCTACTGTAAGACATACAGTAGAAAGTGCAGGAAACAGCTGTGCTCCTAACGGTTCAGAGAGAGAAAGTTTGTGTAATGTGCGTGACTGGACAGAAAGCCCAATTATCAATGCTTTTCTCCCTCTTTTCATACCTTTGTGAGGGTCAGATGCAAGGCTCTTGGCTGCTCACAGGATAGCTTATGATAAAGTATTTCCTTTCAGTAGAAACGAAGCCCATTAATTGCCTGGCATTTAAACCCCTGAGTTGCAATGATTGCTGATTACTAGTCCTTATTTACAGCCCCAATTGTTTTAGTGCCCTGATCTTTGCACATTCCACATCTGCCTTGCCTCGGCCCACTGCCTTGGCGTGTTTTATGATGCAAATGTTTTTGTCAACTTGCAAATAGTTTCAGTATCTGGATGATCTCAGGTGGTGCGGTTGAAATGGAGTTCTTTTCCTTCCCAGTTGGACTCGAACCCTGTAATTAAATGGGGTTTCCAGACCAATTATGCTGCTAAGTTTTCTTTCAAGCAACTTATGTGGCGGGGGGGGGGAGGGGCAGGGAATCATTTGAACTGTTCCCTCTTTATGATTCAGTCATACTTGATTTCTAAGACACTGAACAGTAGTTATTCTTAAGTCTCCTGTTTTATTTCTTTTGTGTGCCTGTCTGGCAGGAGAGTGGAAAACTGAATTTAGCACATATAAGACGCTTATCTTCTATTAGCTTCAGATAATGTCTCCCAAATAACCACATTTTCTCATTGGCCAGTGGATACCTGTGTAGGACAAAGTACTTTACAAGCAGTCTTTTACTTGATCCCCCAATATCTTGTGGCTGCTTGTTAAATTGTTATTATGCTCAGTTAAATTTGCTGACTGTCCTAGAGAAACCTGATGAATATATGAAAATGGGTGCATGTTGTTTGTGTGTGCATGCACGCACGCACACACACACACACACACACACACAAGTAGCAACCTGGTGAATGCTGATGGTCACATTTGCTGCCTATTAACAATCACCAGTGGACTTCTTAAAGGCATTTTCTATCCTCAGCATTTGTATGGGATTTTTACATTCACATACCATCAAGTCTTTAACACGATTGTAACAATAGTTTTATTCTTTCTTACTTTTTAATGGAAAAACTAAGGCTGCCTATTAGCGGAAAATGCAATCAAGAAATAGCTTATCCTCAATTATCATTTTCTGGAGATACATGAAAGGAAATGTTTAAGACGGCATGAAGTTTGTTTGCTTGATATTTTAAAAAGATTCTCTGAGGAAGTTAAGGAAGATTTTTGGATCAGCCTGACTAGCCGGCACAGTACTCAGAAAAGAAAAAAACAGGCTCAGTTGAACGACAGAATATGTGTTCTCTTTGCTGAAATTTCTGGATTAATCTCTGGCATGTCTATTAAATGGAATTCTGAAAATAGATGTCACAGATAAGTGAAATTAGTCAGAGAAATTCCAACGTATACAACATTCATCATATCAGAAGTAAAAAAAGTGCCCTTTTAGTTGTTTTCTGGTGACAATGTGGACAAGTCCATGTAGCTATAATGGCCATCTTCTTCAATATTTTTTCAGCTTCTCAGACTAGTGCACTATCCTAGTATTTCCTCGCATAACAAATAATCATCAAAATTAGTTTGCCTCAGCAGATTTTGTTTACAATATCAGAGGTGCTTTGGTTGTTGGCTTTTTAATGTATTTCTAGACTACCATAATGTTCTATCAATTTCCCCCACCCTGTTTTTTATTTATGGTGCATCATGCCAGGTAGAAAGAAAAGAGCGCAGGCAATTATATATCAGGAAAGGAATGTACATTCTTAGATTTTACAAATAGGTATCAGAGTGCCTTTTTTAGGTGCAGCCAGCCTTTATGTAAACCAGTTTGCCTTTGAATGCCAAGGCCTGTTTTATTTCTATCAGGATGAATAAATAGTTTAAATAGTTCCCCCATCAAATAATGATTTACATCCATCATGCAGCTATTGGGAATTGGGTCTTCATTCAGCGTTGTAGTCAGGAACATTGGCTACCTCATGCATTTGTTTGACACACCACAAACCTGTGAGTCAACCTTCTCCAGCTTGGAGGTCCTCCCAAAAAGACTGGACCCATGGCAGGCAGAATGCTCAAACTGCATGGCACAGTCATCTGATAGGGGAATACTGACAGAACCTGGGCAGTGTGATGCTCAGTTGTGGCACCCCAAAAGCATGGGACTTGAAGATCAACTGCTTACATGGTTTATTTCTAGACTACTTAAGAAGGCTGGTCAGCCAGTCACTCATCCAAGTGCTGGCCAGCTTGAAACCTATTTTGCTTAACATATAGACTGTTTCATGAAGTGACCTTTCCATGTTCCATCCATTTAATTACCGAATACAGAGTGGGGAACAGGTTTGGATCCATTGTCCAGTTGATGGTGGACCTGCATTTGGTCACATTAGAGTGTGGTAACTATCTGGAATGTTATAGGCATAGGCTATGGACGCAGTTCCACTGCACATTCAACATTGGTTGAAATCCTGAGGATTTAAATGAGCAATAGCAACAAACCCAGAATCAGAACTGAGCTCCCTGTGCTGAAATGAGATATACAGGGAGTTGTCCAATTACAACTACCGTATTTTTTGAAGTATAAGACACACTGGAGTATAAGACGCACCTTAGTTTTTGGGGAGGAAAATAAGAAAAAAGCTGATTGGCAGGTGGATCGGCCTCCCAGAATACCCCTAATCAGCTGTTCCTAGAGGTGAATTTTAGCAACAGGTTCCTTGGTTATGAGCTCTGTGCCTTGCTTTTTTTTCAGCCTCTGAAACTTCTGAAACTCCGTTTCAGAAAAACCTTTTTTTCTGCCTCTGAAAGCCTCCGAAACAGAGCTTCAGGAAAAAAAAAACTTTTTTTCTGAAGCTCTGTTTGAAGGCTTTTTTTCTGAAGCTTCATTTCTGAGGCTTTTTTTCAGCCTCTGAAACCTCCGTTTGAGCGGCTGGGCGGGGCTACATTCGGAGTATAAGACTCACCCAGATTTTCACCCTCTTTTTGGGGAGAAAAAGGTGCATCTTATACTCCGAAAAATACAGTATTCATTTATGGTGGTACTGGGAAAAAGTGACTTATGACTGACGGTAGCACTTACAGTCGTTGCAGCATCACTGATCAAAATTCAGATGTTGGGCAACCGCCATGTATTCACAACTCTTCCAAACTCCTGTGGTCACATCATCCCCCTTTGTGACCTTCCCAGCTGGCTCCCATCAAGCAAAGTCCTTGGGAGAAGCCAGACTCATGTAATGATTGTGTGATTCACTTTATAACTGCAGCCATTATTTTTTTTTTTTTTGGTAAAATTGGGTGCTACTGACTTAATGACTATATCACTTAGCAAAGAAAGTTTTGGTCCCCATTGGGTCACAAATCAAGGAGTTCCTTTACCTTACATTTTCCAGATTAAATATTCCTCGCCTTCCCCCTGTCTCCAAGAGGTAAGAGGAAAACTTCCTTACAGTAACATTAATATTTTTTTTTTCTTGTTTCGTGCTGACTTGTTGAGGTTATCATAGAACTCTCTCCCATTTTTATTTTAATCCATTGGTAGAGAAAGGGTGCGTGGGATCTGTTGATTAAGAAAAGATCTGTTAAAAGAACATCAGGTCTATAAGGCGTGTAAGATTCTTTTCCAGAGACATCCTCAGCAAGGGCCCTTTTGTGATTTAGAGGACAATAGAATAAAGTCAGGCAGGAGCTTCTGAGCTGCATCTGGAAGGGCCCTGAAGTACTCTTGTGTTAAGTTGAATTGATGGAGATTTAATAGCTGTTAGTGGCTCTGAATGGTAATGATTTTCTTGAGTATCTTCACTACAGCTTGACATTAATAACCGTTGGACTTGTGAACGTGAATCAAACATGTGATTTAATTTCAGAGAAGCATTTGCCCACCCTCCTTTTTAATAATTTAGTTATTCTGATGCTTAAAAATAAGCAAGCAAGCACACAAACAAACAAACAAAAAACCTTCGGGTTTGAGAAGCACGTATATCTTGCAAGTTTAATTTTGTTCTCCAGAGGTGTTTTTTTTTTTTCCTTTTCAGTATAAATCAAATCATTATATTGCTGGGTGTGATGAATTTGTTTTAGATGCCATTATGAATTAGGGTTATGCTAATAGCACCTCTATAAGTATCATAATTTATTTAATAATGGGTTTCAGTATTTGAGCCCGTTTCTTGTATTATTGATTGTGAACATGCATGATGATGATGATGATGATGATGATGATGATGATGATGACTGATTGTTTGCTAGTTGAGCACATCTTGGTTGTAGATCATGGGTGTCAAACTCAATTGCATCATGTGACACATCACAACGTATCATGACTTTTTTGCCTTTGAAGAATCAGAGTATGTGTGGCCTACCCGTGACGCATCTGGCCTGTGGGCCACCAGTTTGACACCCCTGTTGTAGATTAAGACATTTCAGTGAATTTTCCAATTTGGGGATGTAAGATTTTGAGAAACAGCAAGAAAGAAAAAAAAGAAAAGAAATCTGGGATTATTTCAAGTAATGTTATCAGCAAACTTGCCTTGTGTACCATTTCAAACTTCTTTTTTATGTAAGCTGTGTAGAATTACATTCATATCATTTATATATGAATGTATAAGGCAAACAACAACCATTTTTTTTTCAAACAAGGTTTCTGGGGAAAAAATGGAAGAAACAATGAGATTAAGGTACCTATCATAGAAGAGAATATTTGTAGCCTGGGGTTAAACTGTTTGGTCCTTTGTGCTCTCTGACCTTGGTGGTTTTCTTGCAGACATTTCATTACCAAACTAGGCAACATCATCCGTGCCCAAAGCACTATTTTAATGAAAACCACCAAGTTCAGAAAGACCAAAGATCCCACAATGCATCATAGAGTGCATGATTGAATGGACATTGCCATATTGGGGGGGGGAGGGAGGAGCATCCAAAGTCTTAATGTAGATTGCTGCTAAATGCTTGTTTTCCATGTTGGAACTGTCAGGGAAATGGAAGGCAATGTTTACTCAGTAGAAAGATTAATGGTTTATAGGGAATCTGTTGGTTTATGGGGATGTACAGGGGTGAAATGCTCCTGGTTCAGACTGGATCGCCCGATCTGGTAGCGATGGTGGCGGGTGGTTCGGAGAACCGGTAGCAAAAATCCCTGTGCCCCTCCCCCCACCATGCCCAGCTGAGCCGCACGATCATCAGTGGCTTTTTTTTTAACTTTTAAAAACATTTTTTCTACAACCTCTTCCGACGAAAAAATGCTTTTAAAAGTTAAAAAAAAAGTCTCTGACGATTGCGCGGCTCAGCTGGGATAGTCAGAGGCTTTTCAAAGCATTTTTTTCTGCAACCTCTTGGCCGAAGAGGTGGTAAAAAAAATGCTTTGAAAAGCCTCTGATGATCCCAGCTGAGTTGCCTGATCGTCAGAGAGGCTTTTCAAAGCATTTTTTAAAAAGCCTCTCTGACGATCCCAGCTGAGTTGCCTGATTGTCAGAGGCTTTTCAAAGCATTAGAAAAAATGCTTTGAAAAGTTAAAAAAAAAAGTTGGCCATGCCCACCAAGTCACATTACCCCACCCCCACCAAGCCACGCCCACAGAACCAGTAGTAACAAATTTTACATTTCACCCCTGGGGATGTACTATGTAAAAGATGAATTCCTTTCCTTCATTTTGTATGTAGTTGGGACTCCCGTTTGCTAGGGTGAAAAAAAGAAGCACTCTGCATGAACACAGAGGCTTTGGGGCTATTTTTTTGGGGGCTAATACACAAAAAATGTATACTAAATGTACACATAATTTGTGGATTGCTGCTCATTGGTGAATGTCTGTATTAATCATACCTACAGCTTTTTCCTTGTTTTCATTCAAAGGTTAAAGAAAGAGAAGGACAAATGACACATAAATATAGCTCAAGATGCTGAATATGAGGGTAGATTTTAGCTTCGCTTTTCAAAAATGGAAGTCTTGTCAATCAGATAATTGAAAGTCCTTCAGTCTGTCATTTTTCTCCTCAAAAAACAGAAACAAAGCACCCTGGTTTGATACATTGGTTATGGTTGGGTTTATGATCATCAATTTTGCCTTTGATAGCTCGGTGGCCTAAGGATCAAGGTTTAAAGTCTAGTTTTTACTGCCCAAAATGCTGTGCCTCTTATGAAATATTCTGCCTATTAAAAACTTGTGCTAAAGTTAAGAGTCTAAGAAAATCAAAGGTTGACTTCAAGCAGGAGAAAAGCACAAACCCATCAGAAAAATAATCTATGAAATGAATCCCATGTATCATGTGAGTGGCATGTGCACAAAAGTAACTTCCTTGATTGACACATGCTGTAAACTCACCAGAATTTGGTCTATGGGATTATGAATTGTAAATATATCCATATTGCTGGATTTGGAAGAGGCAGCACTGGTGGAATAGAGGTGATACAGGACATATAGGGCAGAATAGGATGGCCTCTCATGAGATATACAAGTTACACCAGTGTATCTTTGATACTTGATGCAAAAGATTTTTTAAAAAGCATACAGACCTGTCTCTGAGGAAGTGGCATTGCATTATTGCAAGCTCGCCATAGTGTGCGATTATGCACACTATTTTAAAAAGCTGGCCAGTCCTAAACAGGACAAATTTTGCTTGTTTGACCATGATTGATCTGAATGCTTCCTTGCTCTTTATGATCATGCAGCACTGTAAATCTCTGGTTTTTGAAACCCGCTGTTTTGCAAATTTTATTAACAGCTGACAAACTTCATTGTTCTTCCTCTACCAATCACCCCTCAAGATATTGGAACTTTTGACTTCTACCCTTTACCTGAAGAGATGACTTCATAGAATAGATGTCAAGTCTTATTTTCTCGGGCTGAGTGTCATTACTTGCAGAATTAAAAGCTGGGCCTCCTGTACTTTATCAGTACACTAAAATTGCCCACCATTCAGAACATTTATTGTTATGTTACTCTTGCTCTATCCAGGCCAGAGAGCTCTCAGTTCTAGGTGCAAACAATTCAAGCAAAGTGCAGTGCTCAAGGTGCAGCTTTCATTGGTCACTTTATTTCCATGTTCTTTGTACCCTTTTACCATTAGCAGCATAAAACATAACACATGGGGAGCTACAGAAGCTCAAATATTCTGTGTTGTCTGGCAGGTCCGCCTGACACTTACTCTCTTGGAGGATCTCAGTGCTGTTGATAGTTTGCACAGTATCCTCCATCTTTTTGTTGGCTATTCATGTGACTATGGCTTTTATCAGGGGTGGGCTTCAAAAATTATAGCAAGGGGTTCTCTGCCCGGTTGCTAGGTGGGCGTGGCTATGGTGGGCATGGCCTAGTCTAGGGGTCCCCAACCTTTTGGACCTCAGGGACCACCAAGTTCATAATTTTAAATCCCATGGACCACTGTGCTACTATGAATCCAGTGTGCTGCTTGCTGAAGCACCTGGACTCCCAGTAACGGGACGGGATCCTTCAGGCACTCTCCCCTTCTCTCTTTCACTCTCTCCCACTCACTCTCTCTCATTCTTTCTGATTCCCGCTCTGTCTCTTTCTTTCTTTCTCTCTGTTCTGCCCAGCTACGGACCCCAAAGAACACAGCACACACAAAGTTTGTACAAAACTTAATTTACTAAAATAACTCAGTCTTTTTCAAAACAAAGGCTGTTAATAAACTTTCTTAACAGTCTACAAGAAACCAAAGATAAAGTAATCACATTCTTACTAAGGTTAGCAGAAAGCCCAGAAGCAATTTGCAGAGAATCCAGACACGAAGTAGAGTGAACTAAAGTTGTTCCCTACAAATTGCTTCAGTCGGCATTCCTCCTTAAATAGGATAAGGGAGTGGCCAATTAGCCCCAAGCCTTACTCTCGAGCAGACCTCCTGAGGAGCCACTCCTGCCTTTTGGCCGCTCTGCGCACCCGTGCATCGAGAAGAGGCTCCTCCTCTTCGTCCTCTTCACTTAAAGGAGCTTCTGGAGGTTCTGAAAGTCCTGGCTGAATCCCTGCCTCTGGCACCACATCTTCTCCAGCCTCCTCATTGTCTGACTTGAGTGCCAGCTGCACAGGCTGCTGGCACAACACCATACCAGCCTCCTTGCTGTCAGAATCAGCTACAATCCGCACAGGCCGTTGACAGGCCAGAACACACACTCTCTCTCTCTCATTCTTTTTCTCTCTCTCATCTCATGGGCCAGCCAGTGTCTTGAGGCTGAAAGGAAGCCAAGCATCTCCCTGAGAGACCTAGGTGTGCAGAACACCAACAAGGGCCGGAAGAAACAGCCGTGAGATCCAGCAAGAAACGAAGCTTTGCTCCCGCTCTGGAATATGGAGCGAATCTTCATCCCCCACTCTTCCTTTCTCAGGCCAGGCGAGGAGTGACTGGGAAAGGAGGTTGAGGGGCGGGGACAGCCACTGGTGGGTTCAGCCGACAGGAAGCTACAGCAGGGGGAAGAAACAACCCGGGGTTGCCACCACCCGTTGCTTTGGCCGACCTGCACCGCCACCCCCCTTGCACCATTACCTCATCCCGGCCAGCGAGGGCTGTGTTGCAAAGTGGCAAATTGCACGAACCTCCCTCTACAGCAGAGATTTACACCCCCACCATGCCTGGCCAGTCCCATATTCCAGAGCTCTAGTCACAGGACTGGCCATTGCTCATCCCGGAGCAGCTCCTCCACCTGGGTGTAGACCACCAAAATTTTCTCGCGGACCACCAGTGGTTCGTGGACTACCGGTTGGTGATGACTGGCCTAGTCGGCCTCCTGCACCATGGTGGGGGGGGGATGTTTTTGCCCTCCCCAGGCTCCAGAGGCTTTCCTTGAGCCTCTGGGAGGGCAGAAACGGCCTCCCCAGGCTCCAGAGGTCCTGCATGCAAAATGGGCATTGTGGGGACTCCTGGGAGGTGCGGGGTGAGGTGAGCAGGGCCAGTCAGGAGTGGGATTTTGAGGATCTCTGAACTGCACAGAATCTTAGCTAGAGGTTCTCCCGAACCCCCGTGAACCCCCAGCAGCCCACCCCTGGCTTTTATCCTCATTGAATTCTTCTCTAAAATTCTGTTGTTGTTGTTTTTTCTGGTTGGGAAAAGAACCTTAAAAAGCTGACACTTTAAGAAGTAGAAATATGTTTCCTTGCCTAAAAGGAGATTGAAGTTTTCAGAGATGCAGAGTGCCATTGGTTCATCTGAGGATGGCTCCTTCATGGAGCCAGTGATCCCACTGAGATCTCTGTCCAACACAACCCTACTAGTATGGCTTTTGACCTCTGGAACAACTTGCTGTTTGCCTGCCTATGAATAACTATTTTTAGTCTTTGAGCCAGTGGTGAAATCCAATTTTTTTTACTACAGGTTCTGTGGGCGTGGTGTGGCTTGGTGGGCATGGCAGGGGAAAGATACTGCAAAATCCCCATTCCCACCCCATTCTGGGGCCAGCCAGAGGTGGTATTTGCCGGTTCTCCGAACTACTCAAAATTTCCATTATGGTTCTCCAGAACCTGCTGGATTTCACCCCTGCTTTGAGCCTTTTCTCAGTTGTCGACGCAGAATATGATATAAAATATCTCAATGAGTTTGATTCATTACATACTGTTAATAATGTTTGAATCCAAGATGGCATACTAATATCACTTTAATATGATGTGGAACATGTGTGATCATGGATCTTGGGGAGACTTAGTGTGGCCACATGTTTACTGGACCCGTGCCCCTCCTGGTTGGTACTGGCCTCCCGGGAGGTTACACGAGGCTGGCTCCAGGGTATTATCAATGCTTCTTTGAGTGAGGGTTACTTCCCTGCTGCCTTGAAAGAGGCGGTGGTGCGGCCTCAAGAAGCCTTCCCTGGACCCGGCAGTATTAGCTAACTATCGTCCTGTCTCCAACCTTCGCTTTATTGCGAAGGTTGTTGAGAGTGTGGTTGCACGACAGTTTCCACAATTCCTGGAGGAAACATCTTATCTGGATCCATTCCAGTCGGGTTTCAGGTCTGGGCACAGCATGGAAACGGCATTGGTCGCGTTGGTTGATGATCTCTGGAGGGCTCGAGACAGGGGATGTTCCTCTGTCCTAGCCCTGTTAGATCTCTCAGTGGCTTTTGATACCATCGACCATGGTATCATGCTGCACCAGCTGGAAGAGTTGGGGATGGGGGGCACCGTGTTATGGTGGTTCTCCTCCTTTCTCTCCGACTGGTCGCAGTTTGTGTTGACAGGGGGGCAGAGGTCGACCTTGAGGCCTCTCGTCTGTGGAGTGCCACAGTGGTCAGTCCTCTCGCCCCTTTTGTTCAACATTTATGTGAAGCTGCTGGGTGAGATCATCCGTGGCTTTGGGGTGAGATATTATCAGTACGCTGATGACACCCAGCTGTACATTTCCACCCCAAGCCACCCCAACAATGCCCTTGAAGTGATGTCCCAGTGCCTGGAAGCCGTGCGGATCTGGATGGGGAGGAACAAGCTCAAGCTCAACCCTTCCAAGACTGAGTGGCTGTGGCTCCCGGCATCCCAATATAGTCAGTTGACTCCATCACTGACTATCGGGGGCGAGTCTTTGGCCCCCGCGGAAAGGGCTCGCAATCTGGGAGTCCTCCTGGATGTGCAGCTGTCTTTGGAGGAACATCTGATGGCTGTCACCAGAGGGACCTTTTGTCAGGTTCGCCTGATTCGCCAGTTGCGGCCCTTTCTTGATTGGGATTCCCTGTGCACAGTCACTCACGCCCTTGTTACCTCTCGCCTAGACTACTGTAACGCTCTCTACATGGGGCTCCCCTTGAAGAGCACCCAGAGGCTCCAACTGGTCCAGAACACAGCCGTGCGGGTAGTGACAGGAGCAACATGGCGCTCCCATGTAACACCACTCCTGCATGAGCTGCACTGGCTTCCGGTGGTCTTCCGGGTGCGCTTCAAGGTGTTGGTGATCACCTTTAAAGTGCTCCATGGCATAGGGCCTAGCTATCTCCGAGACCACCTGCTGCTACCGATGACCTCCCTTCGACCCGTGCGCTCCCACAGAGAGGGCCTCCTCAGGGTGCCATCAGCCAAACAATGTAGGCTGGTGACCCCCAGGGGGAGAGCCTTCTCTGTGGGGGCACCTACCCTCTGGAACCAGCTCCCCACAGAGATAAGGAGAATCCATGACCTCAATGCCTTCCGCCGTGCCCTTAAAACATATTTTTTCCAACAAGCCGGGCTGGCTTAAGAAGAAATTTTAAATATTTTAATTGGTTTGTTAGTTTTAAATTTTGGGGCCAAATTTATATATATATTAATTGTTTTTAATATTTGCATTATATGTTTTTATTTCTGGCTGTACACCGCCCTGAGTCCTCAGGGAGAAGGGCGGTATATAAATTGGAAATAAAATAAATAAATAAATAAATAAATGTTGCACCTGCCAGGAACACCTTAATGCAGGGTGTCTTTTCCAAGATCTGCCATAGGTACCCAAAGAAAAATGGAGCTGCTTTAAGGTGTTTTGAACAAGTGCTATGCACATAACTATATATGTTCTGAATTACTGTTGCTCTTTGAACTTAGTTCTGATTAAGTTATTAACTGCATCCCTATAAATATAGTCCAGTGATTATCCCAAGACCTACCTAGTATAGGAATTAAAGAAGTATACAAGTCCATAGCTGGTCCTATATTGAGCCTATTATTGGCCCAGGTAGGACTATTGTCTTTGGTCTGCAAAAAATCTGGATAATCAACAGATGGCGTCAAAGAGATGTAGAAAACTATTTCTGTGCTGCTGTCTCATATTGTTACTCTTGATCTAGAAGTGCTAATGAGCTTTTAAAGTATAATTGAATAATTATTTTGTCTCAGTGTGCTTTTATTTTGTAGGAGAACCAGTAAGATAATGCAGTTCCCTGTATTTTTCATCTGTGCTATTGAAAAAAACATCTGTATTTGATGAAATACGCATTAGTGTACCTCATATCAGAGGAGAAAGCCGATTAGAATATTCTAAGAGATAACTTCATGATTTGTAATAGAATTCCACTCATAATTAAAGCATTTTCTGTACAGAGTGTTGAAGCTTAGGTGTTTTGGAATTTAAGAAAGAATGGAGTTTTGAATGATAGAACAGTTTTGGTTCTGATAAATAGCTTCCTGTCTCAATATGACTATTACTTATGCATCTCATTCCCTTTCCCAACTTTCCCAACTGAGTGTTGTACCCCTGATTTGAGCCAGTCTTTTTTTCTATCGGGTTTCAAGCTGATGAAAATAGGAGTATTGTAGTGCCTATGGAGCTGAAGTTGTTCCACTCTGGATCAGAGCCTTTCCTCTTTTGGTCCAACATTTGTCTTGTCACACTGATTGTGAGAACTTGCCTCTAAAGCCCAAATCAGAACAAGAGCTCAATACAATACCTATATTTATGTTCCCTGGCAACTGATATCTTTTTCCCCCTTCTGTTTAATTGTGTCTAATTCTTGGAGAGGCCTGGACAAATTGTTGCAATTTTGTTGGCAAGATTTCAGAAGTGGTTTGCCATTGTCTCCTACCTAGGGCTGAGTGAAAGTGATTGGCCCAAGATCACTGCTTTTTGTGTCTAATATAGAACTAGAACTCAAGTCTCCCAGTTTTTAGCCTGTTGCCATAACCACTGCACCAAACTGACTCTCCAACTAATACATAAAGACAATTCATTAGAAGGTCTGCCTTCTTCTTCATCCCATTGGCAACTGATGTGACAGAAGTCATACATTTTCAGGATGTTTTTGATTAACTGCTCAGAATATTTGGCTGAGGAATCCCAAAGTCACCAATTCTTGGAGAAGTACTGCATTATATTATATATATTATATATGAGACACGGAAAATGACTCAGGCTTCTAGTTTCAATAAAAAGAAAAGTGTGTTGAAGCGATATGTTATATAAGGTTGATGTTTAAGGGACTACTGGAGAAACTTTTGGTTACATAAAAGGATTATAGCATCCCCTTTTACCGCTGGAGCCCAACCTACTTTGGAGCAATTTTAGGAATGACTTCCAAATTGCTGCAAGAAGTTGGAAATGAGCAGATAGCAATATCACTTAGACTTTTATACCATTTCACAGTGCTTTACAGCCCATTCTAAGCGGTTTACGGAGTCAGCGTATTGCCCCCAACAATTTGGGGTCCTCATTTTACCCACCTTGGAAGGATGGAAGGCTGAGTCAACCTTGAGCCTGGTGAGATTTGAACTGCCAAATTGTAGACAGCCGGCAGGCAGCAGAAGTAGCCTGCAGTACTGCACTCTAACCGCTGTGCCACTGCAGCTCAGATGTTTTATTTATAGCAGTGGTGGGTTGCTACTGGTTCGCTCCGATTTGGGAGAATTGGTAGCAGCAGTGACAGGAGGCTCCGCCCACCTTCCCAGACATCATCAAATACGCTCTGCGCATGCGTGATATGCGCGAGAGTACCAGTAGCAAAGGTAAGTGAAACCCACCATTGATTTATAGGTGGAAATACATGCCGATGTATTAGAGTTCCATGGATCTGTGCCATCTCACTGGGAGAGAACCAACCTGGATATATTCCCATCGTATAGATTGTTGGTAACTCCATCACTGTTTGCATCAGGAGTTGAAGTATGAGAGCAACTGTATCTTGCCTCGATCCAGTTTTCTTAGAGTGACAGATACTTCGTGATAAAGCCATTGGATTAACATGCCTTTGGAGATTCCAGGCAGTGTCCCATGTTGATACTTGCAGACTACAGAAGTATCCAAGATTCTTTCTTTGCTTGTCTTCTCAAATAAAGAATTAATCTCAGAGATTAAGCAGCTTTGTTGCCAAAAGATTTTTACAGCAAGATCTAACATAGTACCAATTTCTTCTTCCTCCTCCTCCTCCTTTAAGGATTTATTCATATCTAATTATATAAAGACAGAATTGGAACACAAACTCCAAGAAGAACAATGTCTAGTTTCATGTATGGTATATAAACTAGGATTTTATAGCCCTTCCCTTCAAATGTTATTTAGAGCTTTTCAGCTTTAGTCTTTGTGATGATTTCTGAAATCAAAACCAGAAATCCAAACTTTTGCCAGACCACAGGCTCCTTAGTGCCAGGCTTGGGAGACAAGCGCCACATGTTTTGGTATAATTTGAAAGCACAACATATGTTAGTTTTAACCCTTTTCTTTCTCTGCCCTTTGCAACTATGTAATCTCTTCTTCTACTAATCCAACAGATTACCTGTACTAAAAGTGTGGGTGACTATTCCTCAGTTGCTCCAAAGCTGCAGTGGCAAAGGAGCCCAAGAACCTGGATGTGGACAGCTGTTTCTTTTATACAGGTAGTCCTCAATTTATGACCACAATTGAGTCCTAAATTCATGTTGCTAAGTGAGACATTTCTTAAGTACGCTTTGCCCCATTTTATGACCTTTCTTGCCACAGCTGTTAAATGAGTCACCGCAGTTGTTAAGTTAGTAACTCGGTTGTTAAGTGAATCTGGCTTCCCTGTTGACTGTGCTTGTCAGGAGGTCACAAAAGGGGATCGTGTGACCCCGGGACATTGCAGCCATCATAAATATGAGTCAGTTGTCAACCATCTGAATGTAAATCACATGACCACAGGGATTCTGTAAAGGTCATAAGTGTGAGAAATGGTCATAAGTCACTATTTTCGGTGCAATCATTAAATGAACTGTTGTAACCTGTAGTCCAGGGGTGTAATCCAGCAGGTTCTGACAGCTTCTGGAGAACCGGTAGCAGAAATGTTGAGTAGTTCGGAGAACCGGCAAATACCACCTCTGGCTGGCCCCAGAGCGGGGTGGGAATAGAGATTTTGCAATATCCTTCCCCTGCCACACCTATAGAACCGGTAGTAAAAAAATTTGAATTTCACCACTGCTGTAGTCTCACCATTTGCTACTACTACACTTATCAGATTAAAAAAAAATCCAGTCATGTAGAGTTGTGAATCTTTGCTTAGAAGAATTTGGCTCTTCTGCTTTTAATCAGAATGGCGTCAGTTTCATGTGGGATCTCCTACTGTAAGTTAAAATCAAGAACTCCCAAGGATCTAAACAAACCCTCCAGTTTCTTTCTCATTGTGGAAAGTAATTTGTTTCAGTTTATCATTAGATCTGTTGTACCATTGTTTCCAATGCCCTAGAGAAACATTGCTTTTGGACTGACTGTTCCAACTTTATAATCCTTTTGGTTTTAATCCTATATATAATTACCAAGAAGCAGGCCGTATTGAACCTAAGGGGAATCGTTTTGAGTAAACTTTGCATTGTGATTCCCACCGAGTTCAATGGGGTTTATGCAAGTACTACATTTCTTTATAAATATTGATAATAAAATATAGTATATGCATAACTTTATTGAGCTCTCTCTCTCTCCCCCCTCCCTCTCTCTTGTCTCTCTCTGTGTCTCTCTCTTATTTATTCATTTATTTTATAATTGTTTTTTTTATTGAAAAAGTTTTAAAAGTTTTACATACATTTTCTCCCCCCTCCCCAATCACCCCCCCGACTTCCCAGAGCAAATACAAGATAAAATACAGCTCAAATTCTCTAAATTAAACTCCATTTCACACTTATCATAATCATAATCATTAAACAAATAGATAAAAGGAAAGCAAGTCTTCTTTCTTCTTATTCCATCTAGTTCAACAAAATTAATATCCATTTATAATTACAGCAGTTAATAAAACAATTAAGTATTACCTAATCAAACCTATCATTACTCAATTTAGCTAATTGATACTTAACAAATTATTAGGTCTATACAATTTAACAAAATATTTTATAACTTCTTTCATTTAAAACAAAAAAAACAACAACAAAAAAAGAAACCCTCATTCAAAAACCCCAAATTTAAAATAAAATACTATATAAACTCTTCCGTCCTCCACTTTTAAACCATCAAGGTCCAATTATAATTAAAACACTTAATATTTTATAATTGTTATAGCCTGCCTCACTCCTACGTAGACTGTGCAGAGTATAAAAATATCCCAGATGGGTTTTTTTACTTATTCATATTTTCTGTCTTCTGTTTTGTATCATATCATGATATAATTTCAAAAATAGACCAAAAGACTAAAATGGCCTAATAATTTATCCATGAGAAGTGATATAGTTGCAAAATTGTATTTGCCAGGCATGTTATTGTATAACCTGTAAAAAGCTGAAAAATCTGTAGTTCATGCCAACTTTAAAGTTGTTGGACAGTCTTCAGTTTTAGTTTGAGGATATAAATGATCAACATGAATCTTTGGAAAGAAACAAACCCATCAGAATATCAATTTTTTTTCCACAGCTTGTTCTCTTTTATTTTTGAAACTCTGTGAGAGTAATTTCACCCTGTTAGTCAGAGGATGACATCACAATGCTACCTAACTATTTAGGTTTAAATCTGCACAGTGATGTTATGGTTACTAAGTGAAGCCAACTCAAAACAGGGCCAAGTAAATGGGATTTTTATTTTATTTTTTTTAGAAAGGAGTCCAAAGAAAATGTTTTGGGGCATTTTCATGAATGTTCCAAAACATGATCTTTCAGTCTCAGCTTTTAACTGGTGACTTTGTTTAAATCATCTTTTTCTCAGCCTTAGAAAGTAGGCAGTGGACAACCACTTCTGACTGTACTCAATTTTTTATTTTATTTTTAAAAAGTTAAAATAGAAAACTTCATTTTTTTCCCCTCATAAATGTTCCAAAACATTTAATCTTTCAGTTTCAGCTTTGATTAGTGTTTTGTTTAAATCTCATCTCATGTCATGAGTATCAGACTATGAACAGCAGTTCACATGAATTACCTACTTAGTATTACTAAAGAGACATGGCATTGTAGAAGCCAAGCATTCCTCAGAATATATGGCTGAGCCTAAATTTCACAGGAATTACCAAGACTGTCTAGCGGGGTGTCAAACTCGATTTCATTGTGGGCCACATCAGGGTCGTGTTTGGCCTTGGGGGGCCGGGGTGGGGGTGGCCATGGTGGCAATGGCCAGCTCGACATCACTCATGTTGGGAATGCCTATGGTCACTCTGCCAGTGAAAAAGGCCTTCCAAACTCCATTTTCACTGGCAGAGGCACCGTGGGCCGGTCCTTCAGTGTTTCCAGGGTGGCCCAGCAGGCCAGAACTAAGCACTCTGTAGGCCAGATCCAGCGCCCAGGCCTTGAGTTTGACACCCCTGGTGTCTAGGATGTATTATCTAGAAAAATGTCAGTAAAATGAGAATAATCTGCCAGTAGATAAAATATTTTATAATTAAAATGGAGGATGTAACAGAAGATTCCAGTGATGGATTCTGTTGGTAAAACTTCATATTATTTATCTCCTGGGTAAACCTGCTATGGAGCAAGGAGAACTGCTCTCATTCCCTAGCATTTTCAATCTGGTATAATCACAGTTATATTAGGGCAATTGTTTCAATTGTGGTTTCTCATTTCAAGCTATTTTAAGGACCATCTTGCTAATATTTGTTCAGATCGCTTAATTAAAGTTAACATACTATAGGACTTTCACATGATGGAAAGAACAGCTAGAGATTTATGAAAGGCAGGTGTTGGATATATTCCATAATAGGTTATGGGCTCCCATTTGGAAATATTCTTCTTAGTTTTGTATAGCTATCACAAAACTACTTAATAAGCAGGTTAAGTGAAGTAATGGACTGTGCGTATAGCTAAACTTGCATTTGATTGCGTGGTGTTCTTAAATCCAAGTTTCATATTTATGGTATTAGTCATGGAAATTTTCCTTGCAGGAAAATATTACTGAAATGACTCAGGAAGTTGTAGTCCTGAGATAGAGTGAGTCAATTGACTTTGAAAGCATTTAAACACAATAGAGAGCCAGTTTGGTCTAATAGTTAAGGCACTGGATTAGAAATTGAGGAGTGGTGAGTTCAAGTCCCACTTTAGGCACAAAGCCAGCTGGGTGACCTTGGACCAGTCACTCTCTCTCAGCCTAAAAAGCAGGCAATGACCAGCCACTTCTGAAGTCTTGCCAAAAAGACTCTGTAAAGACTAATCCAGACAGTCACAAGGAGTCAAGACAGACTAAAACAGGGGTCTCCAACCTTGGCAACTTTAAGACTTGTGGACTTCAACTCCCAGAATTCCTCATCCAGCTTTGGCTGAAGAATTCTGGGAGTTGAAGTCCACAAGTCTTAAAGTTGCCAAGGTTGGAGACCCTTGGACTAAAAGATACTAAATAAATAAATATAGGGCAAAGTAGTTTGATCCTTTGGCTTTAACTTTTGAAGCTACCATAAACTGAATCATTCCATTGGTCATCCAGTTCAACCTTCTTCAACCTGGCACCCTCTCATTGCATATCTTTTCAGCTGGAATTGGAATTAATTAGAGCATATAGTGTAAGGAAGTCGTAAGACCTGGTGGGGAGGGGGGAAAGTCTTGACTTTTATTTTTTTACTTACCTATTAACAGCAGTCTAAGGTTCAATACTAATCTCCTTGATTCATTGTTTGGCAATTTTAAGATATGTGGACTTCAGCTCCCAGAATTCTCCAGCCAGCAATGCTGGCACTGATCTTTCTGATTCACCGCTTGTCAGCTTTGGTGACTTTAAGATGCCTGGACTTCAGCACCCAGAATTCTGGGAGTTGAAGTCCATGTATCTTAAAGTTGCCAAGGTTGACAGACACTGCCCTGACTGGTGATAACAGTGACTGAACTTGGGATTTTCTATTTTGAAAAAATAGATTTCATGAATAGACTATGACTGTTCCTTTTCCCTCCCCAACATGATTTACTTTCTTGGGATCAGGCCAAAAAAATCATAAACGCGTGACAATGAAAAAGACTCATTATAAAGTTAACAAGGCTAGTTTAAGGAACAAACTTAATTTTATTTTTTAAAAGTGAAGTTTTTATTTAAAGTGCTGTTTCTGGAGGACTCTTTAAAGACCAAGCATCTGGTTACAGATAGTTTGGAGCCATTTCTTATTAATAACTGTAAAGACATCATCACTATAATTAATAAGATGAGACATGTAATAGGACAACACCCTAGAAAATGAGAAAAGTTCAAGAAACTGGATTAATTTACAAACATAAATAAGGTTCTTCTTTTCTTTGTGCTTGCTGAAAACGAGATGGCACATGTACTATCAGAAATCCACTTTAACAGTATCATTTAACTTCAGGGACTTTGCTTGCAATCCAAGATTATTTTTCCTGTCAGCAGTCTGTTCTTCAAGACTTCAGAGTTATGTTTTTGGCCAAAAATAAACACATTACCTGAACTAGCAAAGTATGAGATGTTGAAATTTATACTGCAATCACAACATGGTGTGACTTCTAGAAGAATGGCATAAGGTTGCTGGAATTCAAATCCAACCACTCCATTCTGTATAAATAATGGCCAACAACATCTGGAGACTCAGCACTGGGAAATTATGATTTGGTTCCTTAATTTGATCCCTACAGTAACCAATCAGGATTATACAGTCTTAGAGTGTGTTATGAGCCACGGTGGCGCAGTGGTTAGAGTGCAGTACTGCAGGCTACTTCTGCTGCCTGCCGGCTGCCTGCAATTTGGCAGTTCAAATCTCACCAGGCTCAAGGTTGACTCAGCCTTCCATCCTTCCGATGGGTAAAATGAGGACCCCAAATTGTTGGGGGCAATATGCTGATTCTGTAAACCGCTAGAGAGGGCTGTAAAACACTGTGAAGCAGTATAAAAGTCTAAGTACTAGTGCTAGTTCTTAAAGAAATCTTACCATGATCTAATAGAATTCTTGAGAAACTACTAGCAAGCTATTACTGTGACCACATAAAGCTCCAGAACTTTAAGGTGTGATATAATCTCCAGATATTTAAACATTCCTATTTTGGCATGTTACCCATTGCTGAAAAATCTGCCCAATCACTTGGTTTCCAATCATTCGGTTTGCTACTAATTGCAATATTTTTGTCTTCGGTATGCAACCTGCTCTCCTTTTTATATGAAATCATTGGATTGTGCTCTTTATAGCTTAGTCTCAACCTTTCCTCTTTCCTCTTCTTTCACTGTCCTACAGCTGTGATTTCCCCCCTCCCATGGTATTAGATTTTACTTTCACTTTTGGGTCATTGTCTTCAATATAGTTGTGGTTGCCTCTTAGCTTCTGTTGACTTGTGAATGCTCCAAACATGTTGGAGATCACAATGATCAGAAGAGTGTTTTATGCTCAACACATTTGAGGAAAATTGGATCGGGGAAAACTGCTTCAGACAGCATGGCATATGTATCTTTTTCTAGAAAGTGATCGAATAGCATTTGAAGTGACCTCCAAAGAATACATAATATGCATTTCAGGATCCGATGTGGCAGCATGTGTGGTAGCAACGCATTGAAGTATGCAGCATATTTAAAACCAATTATGGAAGACAGTTTTAGCTGTGGATCTAATTTGTGATCTAAGCCAACCGACACTTTCATGTTGCTGTCGTCCCCCTCCTTTTCATGGAAGAACTGAATTACTGGTGTAGATGTTAAGAGCTATGGCTGCATTTGTTTCTCTAATTACATGGATCTCCACCATCCAGCTTGTGCGGAAGATAAACTACCATTTTACTGGAGGTGCTACAGCTTGATTTAGAGGCCTGTTTTGCCTAATTTTCCAGTCGAGCTTTTCAAGATAAGGAAAAGGTGCAGCCTAAAAGAGACACATTTTAGGCGTGCAAGAATCAGAAAATCGGCTCTTCCCTTGGCCAGCACAAAAAATATTTTTTTAAAAAAAATGTAGACGAGATAGGAATGTGGCTGGAATGTGATTGTTTAACTTTTGCTCAAATGTCAAATGGAGTGGAAGCAATGGGAGTTTTTAGGGTATAAGTCAGAATACAGTAAGCTATCTTAAAACAAAAAAAGCTTG
Source organism: Ptyas mucosa (assembly GCA_012654045.1). Lineage (NCBI taxonomy): Eukaryota > Metazoa > Chordata > Lepidosauria > Squamata > Colubridae > Ptyas > Ptyas mucosa. The sequence goes on from WNWU01000006.1 coordinate 3,120,515, forward strand.
TTTCTCTCTCTCTCTCTCTCTCTCTCTCTCTCTCTTTTTTTGGAAAAGAAATGAAAAGATTATTTGGTCCATAGAAGAGTCCAAATGGCTCAATATAATTTCTCTTGCTCCAAAGACAGCCACATCATTCATAATGGTAACAGTAACAAGAAGACAAGGTATCATTTCCCCTCCCCTTCCCCATTTCTCCCTGGGACAGAAATATGAATTGTGCATTATGTGTTCATAAATGTAAAGAAGAGGAAGAGACAATTCTAGCTTATGTGTCATTCCCTTCTTTACCTTTTTTGCTAATATTGCTAGCGGCATTCTCAAGGTCGAGTCCAAAAATAGGTTGAAAGAATAAAGCCTTATTCCTCTATATGTGTACATGGACGTATGTACAATCGGGTAGGACTTTGGTCACCTGTCATGGCTGTCATCTTGGCTTTTTTTGACCATTCCCCAATGGATGCCATGGAATATCATTAGGGTGTTTTTTTTCAAGTGTAAATTTGACTATGGATGGTCAATCCATCTCCTCTCACTTATGACTGCATGACTGTAACTTTGTTGCTTGTATCCTTATGATTTATATTGATATTGATTGTTTCCTGGTTGCTTATTTGTACCCTATGACTATCATTAAGTGTTGTACTTTATGATTCTTGATGAATGTACTGTATCTTGTCTTTTTATGTACACTGAGAGCATATGCACCAAAGACAAATTCCTTGTGTGTCCAACCACGCTTGGCCAATAAAGAATTCTATTCAATTGCAGATAAAAAGTCACTAAATTGATACCAAGGATAGGCTTACTGACACTCTCCTTTGACCCAGGATACTCCCTGCTTCTCCGTAAGTTATTTATTTTTAGATTATTTGAACGAAAAATAACAATAAAAGAAAACCTAGCATTTTCTTGATACCTAAGGATAATTCTTTGGCCTCGTAAGTACTCCAAGACAACAAAAATAGCAAACAGCTACAGCCCAATGCTTTGTCCCTAACCTGACAAAGAAATGTTCTTAACCTGCTCAGAAATAAAAAGCAAAAACAAAGGGAAGATAAGGAAGTAAAGAATATCTTTGGTGTAGAAAGGCAAGATAGCAAGGAGAATTGTTGCTTCTCACATTGAGATTTGGTGCCTAGTCATATCATCACAGCAGTCATTTATGAGAGTCGTCTCTGTGATATATTTTCAACTTTCTAGACAAAAGAACATGTTTACAGATTAACAGAATTGGAAGGGATCTTATAGGTCATCTAGTCCAGCTCCCCACTCAAGCAGGAGACCATACACCATTTCTGACAAATGGCAGTCCAATCTTTTCAAGTCTCAAGTGATGAAGCTCCCACAACTTTAGAAGGCAAGCTGTTCCATTGGTTGATTGTTCTCATTGTCAGAAAGTTCCTCCTCATTTCTAGGTTGAATCTCTCCTTGGTCAGTTTCCATCCATTATTCCTTGTCTGGCCTTCCGTTGCTTTGGAAAATAGCTCGACCCCTTCCTCTCTGTGGCAGCCCCTCAAATATTGGAACACTGCTATCATGTCTCCCCTGGTCCTTCTCTTCACTAGACTAGCCATGCCCAGTTCCTGTAACCGTTCTTCATATGTTTTAGTCTCCAGTCCTCTAATCATCTCAACATCTTTTTTGTAGTGTGGTGACCAAAACTGGATGCAGTACTCTAGGTGTGGTCTTACTAGGGCTTTATAGAGTGGTATTAGTACCTCACTTGATCTTGATTCTATCCCCCTGTTAATGCAATTTAGGATTGCATTGGCTTTTTTGGCTTCCCTGCCCAGCCCTGGTTTAAACAAAAACACATATTTTCTTTCTTTCCTGGACATTGTAATGCAGGATACCTGGAAAACTATAGGTAAACTGTGACAATGTTTGATCATTGGAATGATAAATATATAACACATAAATTACAAAACAGTAGCTCCAGAACTGTTAGCTGGAGTGACCGAGTAGGACTATTGGAAGAAATAAATGAATGAAAAGCTCTTGCTTTGTCTCCTTTCAGTCATTCTCCTCAAAAGACCGGCAATACTATTGCATCCCTGCAGCAGGAATGATTGAACAGTCCACTCATATGGCTACAAAGACAGATCAAACATAGCCATTCTTAGGCGAGACTAACCAGTGCCCCTCTCCTGAGTCTATACTTCGGCCATGCCTCTCTTTCCAATTTGAATTCAGAACAATAGCATAGCTCCTATGTTTAGGAAAGAGCGGGGCTGGATTAGAATCTTGCATTCTGGGAGTTCCAGGGCAGCAGCTGGATAAGCATCTGATGGGCAGGGGTGGGACATGTACAGCCCTCAGGCCAAATTCAATTGCCAGTGAAAGGGCTTTATCTGATTGGTACTGTCCATCGGTATTAATCAAGAAACGAACTATAGGAACTTGTGAGAGACTGATCAAGGTTCCGTGATATGACTTTTGTATACAAGTTGTGGGACTGTGTTCAGAAAACTTAAAAAGAAAACTTGACTTTCTTCTGAAGGGGTGCTTTATGCTGCCAAGTTTACTTCAGACCCTGTTCTTTGGAGAATTACGGCAATAACGTTATATGAATGAGTATTTTCATGTGTGCATATCTCTGTTTCTTGCTATCTAGGATGAGCTATCCAGATCCTTCCTCATACAGAAAATTCTCAGGGACGACTCTCACCCTGGTCATCACTTCTTTACCCTCCTACCATCGGGAAGGACATATAGAAGTATAGCCAGCCGCACAAACAGGCTGAAGAACAGTTTTTATCCGTGGGCTGTCAGACTCCTGAATGAGAAATAATATCGTAACTATGTAGTATGATGGACTGCAGGGCCGACGCAATGTGTAACATGTTCACACTGGTGCAATAGGACTGGATGTTTTGCAGGGGTGAAATGCTCCCAGTTCGGACCAGATCGCCTGATCCGGTAGCGATGGAGGCGGGTGGTTCGGAGAACCGGTAGCAAAAATTCCTGCCCCCCCCCCAATTGCCCAGCTGAGCCGCGCAATCATCAGAGACTTTTTTTTAACTTTTAAAAGTATTTTTTTGGCTAAAGAGATTGTAGAAAAAATACTTTTAAAAGTTAAAAAAAAAGCCTCTGATGATTGTGCGGCTTAGCTGGGATCGTCAGAGGCTTTAAAAAAAAAAAGAAAGCCTCTGCTGATCAGGCAAGTCAGCTGGGATTGTCAGAGGCTTTAAAAGCATTTTTTTACACTCTCTTCAGCCAAAGAGGTTGTAGAAAAAATGGTTTTAAAAGTAAAAAAAAAAAGAGTTGGCCACGCCCACTCAGTCATATTACTCCACCACCACCACCAAGCCACACCCACAGAACCGGTAGTAACAAATTTTACATTTCACCACTGGTGTTTTGTTAATATGATTTATTGGGTTAGGGATTTTCTGTCTTCACCGTGAGTTGTATTGTGTTGGGGGGCTCAACCAATCTCATTGTACATATGTTGTACACTGACAATAAAGATTTGAATTGAATTGAATTGGGCTTTAACCATTTGGTTAAGGCCAACTTTCTCAGTCAGCTAACTTAACTTGCAAAGCTTGTCATCAGAAAGGAAAGCTGAGTGAAAGAGCAGAGAGTTGGCATGCAGAGGGTTCCAGGTTCAGTCCTTGGCATCAAAAGGTAGAGCTGAGAAACATGCCTCTTTGAAAACTTTTGTCATTCAAAATCTAGAACAATGATCCAAAACGATGTTTCGGGGACGGGATCCACCCATTACTTTAAATATACATTAGTGTGACACCAAGGACACACAGCATTATATCCATACACTACATTAAATGAGGACACACTGAATAAACCTCAGTGTGGTTGACCTAGCATACTATGTGAACTCAGGCAGTGAGGCTTGTAGACCAAGGCTTTTAATAGGTGTGAACTCAGCAGATTGTGATTTATTCTTTTAAACAACAAACAAACAATGGCTTAGTGTATCTCCTCCCAGCATTCTACATTCTCTTTTCTGTTACAGCCTTGTCACGGCTAACCAAGATTTGAAACTTTAACTGTTTTTTAAGCTTCCAATAAAATACTTTCAGTAAGCCAGTCTTAAAACATACCCAAGTTACAATTGAGATGGCCATAGTTTTGGAAGACTGTATGTTTGTGGTAGGCAAACTATCTTAAAACACAGATAGGTTGTTCCCCAAAATAACTTATTCTTAAGTGTTTAGTTGAGAGGTAAGAAATAAACAAGCCTCTAAAAATTACTGAATCTCCTGGCAATTACAGTCACCTAAGGGCGAATGATGTGATCCACTTGGGGGTGTTGCAATAACACTGCCAACAGGTCGGAAGTCAGTTTGTCCAAGGCCATTGTAACTTTGAACTGTCATTACACAACTGGTCATAAGTTGAGGATTATCTGTACTGAAGGATCACAGACTCCCAAACCTTGATATACAGGTAGTCCTCGACTTACAACAGTTCATTTAGTGATAGTTTGAAGTTACAACGCTACTGAAAAAAAGTGACTTATGATCAACAGCCGTGGTGGTGCAGTGGTGAGAATGCAGTACTGCAGGCTACTTCTGCTGACTGCCGATTGCCAGCAGTTTGGCAGTTCGAATCTCACCAGGCTCAAGGTTGACTCAGCCTTCCATCCTTCCGAGGCCAGTAAAATGAGGATCCAGATTGTTGGAGGCAATATGCTGACTCTGTACAACTGCTTAGAGAAGGCTGTAAAGCACTGTGAAGTGGTATATAAGTCTAAGTGCTATTGCTTTTGCTATTTTTCACACAACAGTTGCAACAGCCACATGGTCATGTGATCAAAATTTGGATACTTGGTAACTGACTCATATTTATGACGGTTGCAGTGTCCCGGGGGTCTTGTGATCATGTTTTTCAACCTTCTGACAAGCAAAGTCGATGGGAAAGCCAGATTCACTTAACAACCATGATGCTAACTAAGTTAACAACTGCAACGATTCACTTAACAGCGGTGGCAAGAAAGGTCGTAAAATGGAGCAAAACTCACTTAAGAACTGTCTGGCCTAGCCACAGAAATTTGGGGCTTAATCGTGGTCATAGGTCGAGGACTACGTGTACGGGATAAATTATTTTAAACTCACAACTCTTTTCTCACCATTCCATAAGTAGAGAAAACCTATATTTGAGTATACCGTGAGGAAAAAAAATCCCCCTAGGAGAACTTTATTAGTTGTAATGGATTCTTTTATTATATACTGTTGTGTAGATCTAAATCAGTGGAGCAAATGAATGCCACTGATTGGTGGAAGATCAAAATAAGAACTCAGAGTAGCCTCATCAGAGGTTACTGCTGGTGTGCTGATTCAGGAAATCATGATTTTGCATTCAAAATGGAGAGAAAGACTTACTTCCTTCTTCGTAATATTTGTTTCTAAATAAATGCCAGATTGGGTTGCTTATAATATTTGTGAGAAATATAACATGCCAACTAGGTATTCCGTGATTAAATAGTGCTGAAATCGATTAAGAATCGAGTTATTTATAAGAACTTTTTTTAAAAAAAAATATTTTATTGATTTTTAAACGTTTAAAAAAAAACCAAAAAAAACCCAAAAACATAAATGCAAAATTACAAAAAAGAAATAATTTTTTTTGCAAGACTGACCATTTACACAACGTATCACTACAAAATTCTTATACTCTATAAGAATTTGAAGAACATTGTTTTATTGAATTGAGTGTGATGTAGCTGTAGCTGCCCCTTTTAACTAGGTCAAAGGTTGTATCAGTAATTCAAATAACTTCATGCCAAAATGTTTCTGGAGTTGTCCTGGGATGTACAATGCTGAAGAATTTAATATAGGTTCCAAATTGTGGTTCACATCAGATTTTTATCTCTTTTCTCCAGTCTTTATACCTTATTTGGCAGTGTTATTCCTATCAGTAAATACTGCCTGCCCTTGAGTCAGACTTTCGTGAAACTGTTCAGATGTCCAAGTATGATGTGTCCCTGAGCCTCCCTTGTAGTGGTTCTTCCTTCTTTTTATTTTCTTTTTGGCTGTCTATGGTTAAGAAGTCACTATGGCCTAAAAGCAGTTTAAGCCAAACTTCTCGATGTGAAAATTGGGAGGGGTGGGGGGGAAGTGGGAGTTGCAAGCTGCAGTTTATCAAAACAAAAACTTGCATTCCAAAACAGGGCTACGATTTGGCAGGACCTGAAAAAGTTGTTCCTATCCTGTTGATAGCTCCACAAAATGGAAACCTGATCTCTTGAAGTGAGGGTTGGTTTTTTGGGGGGTTTTTTGGTCAGCTTTTGACACGTTCCCTTCAACAGCTGGAATCAGCTTCTTGTCATTTCCTCTTTTGTAAGGGTGAATCATGGCTGCAGAGCTAATCAGTTATCACACAGGGTTCTTCAGCACTTTAAAGCGCTTGTATTTTGGCAAAAAAGGTTGGGTTCAGTTCAAGGACTATATAGCTCTCCCAAATATTTGTTTGATTAGGCTGTGGTTGTCTTTTACATCATGGTGGCCAACCCCGAATGTTCCAGAAAGGCACGAATTAGCTATTCAAGATGATTCATTTGGGAAAGGGTTCAATGTTAAAAGCTCCGTTCTTCATACTTTGGCGTTCAATTCAAAAATAAAAAGATATATATATATATATATATATATATATATATATATATATATACACACAAAGTTCTCATGATTTCAAGGATTTATCTATGGTCATGAAAACTGCAATCATACTTGATCTTACTTAATGTTTTATATATTTTGAGCCAATCCTCTCCAGATTTAGAGCCAAAGAAACTCAAGGAAATTCAACTCCTGCAATAAAAGTAAATCATTCCCACGAAAAAAAAACCAATAGTTTTTTTTTAAAAAATTAATATTTTGCTTCTGAGAATATTTGCATTTTTGCAACAGCTATTGAATGGAAAAAGGAAGGATGTTTAGATATTGGAAAACATAATAGGACACATTTTTTGAGTGTGGGAAACCAGGCAGATGGGCCGCATCAAGATTTTTGAAAAGTAGTCAGATGTTTCCTAAATTTTCTCATCTTCTAAGATAGCTTCCTAATGTCTATGGAGATTTTCAGTCACCCAGGTCATGGTTCTCCCAAACATGTTTTCTTTCAAAAGGCAACTGAACTTTCTTGTTTTGCTTGAAGATGCTTCGCTTTTTATCCAAGAAGCTTCTGTTCATGAAGAACTGAACTGAATAGAAGAAGCTTCTTGGACGAGAAGCAAAATGTCTTCAAAGAAAACAAGGAAGTTCAGTTGCCTATTGAAAGAAAGCATCTTTGGGAAAGCATCTCAATCCCAGTATTCTCCATATACATTCTACCAGAAGTTCCAATAATTCCCAGATTGCAAAATACAAATCAATTCATTCTCATTGAGATATCATAATTTCTGGTTAACTTAATTTACTCCTAAAGATAATAAGCCAGCAGTATAAATATGAGTCATCTGTATGATGTAGCTTCAAAAACAGGCACCATTTTAGGCTTCATTAAGAAAAGTTTCATTTCCAAATCATGGGAGTAATATTTCCATTTTAATTTGCATTGATTCCAATTTAAATATTTGTTCAATTCAGGGCACATTTTAAGGATTCCAATAAATTTGGAAAGATTGAAAGAAAGTCAGAAAGGATCAGGGAAGAAGACACAGAGCCCTATGAAGAAAGCCTGAAGAAATTGGATATGTTTGGATCGAAAAGCCTGAGGGATGATTTGAGAGCAATCTTCAAAATACCTGAGAGTATCAGATAGAAAATGATAAACACCTGTTATTCCAAAGTGCAGGACTACAAAATAGTCAAGAGAAGTCATATGAAGGCAGATTGTGATAAAATACTAGAGACTTTCTATCATAGGAGAAATGGAATTTTTTCACAATGGAAAAAATTACCCAATCAGCCAGAGAGGTGCTGAGTCATGGCAACTGGACTTATTTTCTTGTTAGTTTGAGATGTTTTGCTGCTCATCCAAACAGCTTCATCAGTCAGAACAAGTTAGTTAGGGAGAGAGTTGTTGGAATGTACCAACTCCTCCCACACCAACCTCAGGGTTTTTTCCCCCCAAAGTGTGTTGCAGTATTTTGATAAAGATTCTCAGTCATCCAAGTAAAGTTGTCTGAAGGTTGAGTCATGGTAACTGGACTTATATTCTAAACTAACTAACTAATTAACTTGCTCTGATTGATTAATGAAGCTGCTTGGATGAGCAGTGAAACATCTCAAACTAGGAAGAAAATAAGTCCAGTTGCTATGACACAGCGCCTTGGTAATTTGGTAATTTTTTCCATTGTGAAAAGCTCTTATTGATAGAAAGTCTCTAATATGTTATGACAATCTGCCTTCGTATGACTTCAGTTGACTATTTTGTAGTCCTGCACACTGGACTACAACTTTCAGACAACTTTACCTGGATGATTGAGAATCTTTATCCACATACCCAGAGAGACACTGATCCCTTCTCTCTGTTCAAGCAGAAGCTAGATAGGTCAAATACAGCTATATTGAGTAGAGAGTTGAACCCAGTGGCCTAAATAACCAATTTCACTACCTGAGGAACCTACATTCTAGAGTTATAACTGTTCCAGCCAAAGATTAGACAACTATGATGTGCTCAACTCTCTCTAGAATTTGTAATTTGGCCACAAGTTGGGCAAGGAAGCCAATATCCACCAATGGCAATCTGTGAGGCTGTTGGCTTCACCTATTGTGGCAGTTGAGGGACAGAATATCAGTAATAATATGTGTTGAGTTTTGTGAAGTAATAACAATGGCACAAGGCTGGTAATGAACAAATGGAAGGCTGCCGAATAGGGGTAATGTTTTAAGGGAGAACTTGAGAGTTATGGTTTACATTGTACATGCTTTCTGAAACATACTGCCCCAGTTCCTACCAACTTTGCTACTATATCACTAGTGCTAGTTTTACAAGAAACCAATACATTTCCACTTGTGACTTTTTAAAGATAGGTTTAAATATTTTACAGCACAGCAGAAAAAGTCTATCGTGCATTTAGAGAAAGTAAAGGCAGATCAGCTACCATCAAGATCCTCTGTTATTAAACATTTCGCTGGGACCTGAGAGAAAAGCTATTATGTTGTGCATGGGGCTAGAGTACAAAAAGTGTGTGCATGTGTATGTGGGAGTGGGGTGAGGAGACTGCTAGTTAACAACATTCAAAGGTAAAATTAGCTCTGTGGTTCTTTTTATCTTTTCCTACTACCGAGAGGATTCAGAAGGTCATGACGTTTGAGGAGTGGGGGAAAAGGGGACAAGTCTGGTCTAACATGTTTATTTATCCTGCTAATGATAATGTCTGGAGCAGAATAACCTCCCATGAACTTGTATCTTGCAGCCCAGCTGCAGCTCTTCGAGAAAGGCATCATTAAATCTAGAAAACAGAAGAGGGAGGTGCTTAAAAACTGACTATTATCTCTTTTCTACTAGTTTTGAGGAGATGGGGCTTCTCCTTATAAAACACCTGCAAAGAAGTATGTGGTGCTGTGGGTGGTAATGGTCAAACTTCTAGAAACCAAATTTCTTCCATTTAGGCTATTGTGGTCCTCCCCCCCCCCCATTGTTTGCTGTTCCTGTGCTCAAAAGTGTATCCTTTAAACTTGGGAGCTTCTTTCAGTCTCCAATGCTCTTGGAGAACTTGCTATGCTCTGTCTTCCTCAGAGCTCTTATTCTGCTTATCTGATAAGAAAGGCTAATCAACAGTCTTTTCATATTTGCACCGTGCATAATTAGAATATCATTCTGGCAAGAAAGCAAAGAGCATCCAATTGCTTCCTCTAAATCTGTTGTTTTGGTGGGATCTATGGCTGGTTTGTTCTTTCCACTGTTGAACTCCCTTGCAAAACTGCTCTATGCCCAGTTCCACTCCTTCCTTGATCTTGAGAAACATCTCTTCAACTGCATTTATTTTAGCTTCTCATAATGAGGCTTTCTTGGCTGGTCTCTTGAACAGGAAATAATATACAATAAAGGTATATTTCCATTGCATTTGTTTAAATGGATGCTGACCTAGAACTAGTTTGTATTTTAAACAGAGGAAGCAGGGAAATCTGAGTCGTTTATACATCTTCCTTTGCACACGGTTCTTAATTGTTTCTATGCTTTTGCCAAGAAAACAACATGGATGCATCCATATGGTCACCAGGAATCGAGCTCACTTTGAGGAAGAATATACTTTTAGTTTGTGTTATGTCTAGAGAATGCCGATTATATACATCAAAAATCTAATAATGGTACTACTGAGTAGGAAGAGGAAGAGGCATCATACAGTTCCATCTGCCTAGTATTCCCTCAATCTTGCTTTAAAGTAGCGGTTCTCAACCTTCCTAATGCCGCGACCCTTTAATACAGTTCCTCATGTTGTGGTGACCCCCAACCATAAAATTATTCCTAAAACCATTGAAAATATGTGTTTTCCAATGGTCTTAGGCGACCCCTGTGAAAGGGTTGTTCGACCCCCAAAGGGGTCGCGACCCACAGGTTGAGAACCACTGCTTTAAAGCAAGATGCATCATAGAGCCGCCACATCATTTTTAGCATATGTTAGGAGACAATCTCAAAGTCATCTGGATATGGAATGGCCATTGTTTAATCCCTGTTTAATCCACTGCTTCCCACACCTATGGTTCCTAAACATAAAACCCATTCTTCCTCTCTCAAAAGGAAGGAAAGACATTATTGGCCACTGTGAATCTCTTAGGATATGTCCAGCCTGGCCCTGAAAGTTATTCCTCAAGTTTCCAGGTCAGGCAATAAAGGCTTTTGTTCATGATGTCCATCCGCTAAATCAGAGAAATGTGTTTATGCTGGCCTGGGTTACATGATCACATTGGGAGATGAAAACCGGGTTACATTTCTCACTTGCTAACCCTCTTATTGGGTTAACAAATCAGGGACCTGAATTAGTTTGGAAATTGTTATCCCAGAATAACTGAACATGTAAATATTTATGTTGCTCTTACCCTTTCCTTTCCTCCTTCTCTGTATCTATTGCCTTTTTCCTGCTTGAAGGCATCTGTAGAAGACAAAACATAATCAGTTTGCTTTGACTGATCATGTTGCAATTTATTTTTAATTGGGATACATACTCTTGAACGGATGCAAGACAGCTCAACTCATACTAATGAATTGATTTCCAAAAGTGACATTTAATAATTATCTTCCATGTCACTTACATTAGGAATACAAGGTTTAACTCTGAAAATCATTTTAATGAGGCATTAGCTGTGAAAGAGGTGTGTGTTTGTGACTAGGTAGGAGAGTAACAGAATTTTATAATCTATTTGGAATTATAGCAGTCGGAAGAAAATTTAGCATTCTACAAGTGCATAATTTTTTTCTTGAGATAGATGCAAAATTCCTTTAAAAAAAAAGCAAATAATAAACTTACATTTCCCTGCTTTTTAATTTTTATTTTTTGCTCCTTATCTGGCCAACTATCCTAGGGATACCATTTCCAAGTTCAAAATCACAAACAGGTGGAAGGCTGGGCAGCCTTACTCAATGCCAAGACACATCTTTGTTCTGTCAAATATTCCCAGTTCAGTTCTTTAGTTTCTCCTACTAAGAATAGTGCAGGCTTCTGTCTAAAACCTGAGGAAAGGCCATTTAAATTGTTAGGACATTAAATCATGAAGAAAGCCAATTGTGTATGTGTGTTTGTTTTTTTTTTAGTTCAAAGACATATGACAGTATTAAGTAAAATCATAAATGGTGTGTGTGTGGGGAGTGAATAGTTTATTCTCTTACATAAACACTGCCTGCCCCTGTGCTCATCATCCACTGGACATAAACGCATGGAGACTTGGAAGCAATGAAAAGAAACACTTCTCTACACAACACATAATCAAGCTATAGAATTCATTCTAATGACATGAAGCAATGATCTACACTTTTAAGTGGAATTAAAAGGGTAGAGGACAAACGCACAGAGGACCAATCTTTTAGCGGCTACTGGTCTTGAGGATTGTAGATTACCTCTTGAGAACAAGGCAGCATGTCTTCTGCACTTGGTACAAAAGTGCAACAATGGAAAAGCCATATCACTTTCCTGTCACAGCTTGTGAGCTTCTCAAGTGCATACAGCTGGTTAACAGTTGCCCCGACAGTTGGATGAATGAAGCTATGAAGCTGTGGCCTCAATTAATATTTATATTCTTATGAGTTGAATATGCCACAGGTGTACTCAATGAAATGATTTCCTACATCACTTCCTTTATGAGACCTTGCTTTCCTTATTTACAGAAGCAACCATGAGACTGTTAATGGAACACACACTTGTAAAATTATGGGATTTAAAGCACGGGTGTCAAGCTTGCGGCAGCACGTTGCTGTCACGTGACATATCGTGACTTTTCTTCCCTTTGCGGAGCTGGGGTGGGCGTGGCCTATGTGTGACACATCCGCCAGTTTGACACCCCTGTTTTAAAGCAATGCTTCTAAACCATTGAGCCTTCACATTTATTCAAACAAGTCTTCAGTCACAATAGGAATACTTCCTGATAACAAAGAAGCATCTAGGCCACCCTTACACAATCTGAGTCTCTTCAGATGTGTTTGGAGGACGCACAGCTACTGTCAAGGAATTCTGGAAACTCTACAGCTAGTTCTCATTTACCAACAGAAATTAGGATTGGGAATTCTGTTCCTAAGTGACACAGTCACAAGGCACAATGACACATGATCATGCTGTCTTATGACAGCAGTTCCAGAAGTTCCAGTTACCATCATTAGATGAATTCTATACAGTTGTATTCCACAGTCACATGCTTACCGTTTGCAGCCTCCTGCCAGCTTCCTTATGGACTTTGCTTTGTTAGGAAGTTGTGAGTGAAGGCTACAAATGGTGATCATGTGCTCACAAGATACTTTAATGTCGTGACAGTGAACTGGTTGGTACGTGCCTAAATCATAATCATGTAACCACAAGGATGCTGTAATGGCCACAATTACAAGCACCAAAATGATGGTCCAAAAGTGTAAGCAGTTTCAAAGCAGGTCCCTTCCTTCCCAGTGAAAGCATATCCTAACCACATATGGTAATTCATTGGTACTTCTGTAAGCCTCTTTATTTTGCTGGATACTTAGGAGATCAGAGAAAGATATGTGTAAAAGCTTCATCATATAATTAGAAATCTGCATTTGGCTTAATGGACCATTTATAGATATCCAAATTAGTTTCCTATTCAAACACAAATGAAACCAGCAATGAATGTGTGGTGCATCTGTATCCTTGCACTGGCCAGAGGTTTGGACTACATGATTCTCATGGCCTCTCCCAGCTCTTCCATTTTATTGTTCGAAGATCTCCATGGTGTGATAAACTATAGTCTTTTGCCATTTGTATCTAGTCACTGGTTATAAAATACAGGATGAAAAGTCTTGCATGTCAAAGCTTCCTAGATATTTTGCAGTCTGAAGTAAACGGAGAGCTAAACGAGAAAAAATGCCTAGTTTGCAATATTATTATAATGACATAGGATCAAATGCCAAATGGCTTCTAGCCAACTTTGCTTTAAGTTGGAAAAAACGCCCTCCAGGTCTGTTATTCTGGATTTTTGTTTGAGCCAGGGTGCTAGGGGTGTAATGGAAATACTGACAGCATGCCTCACCTCAGAGCATAAAGCAAGTGAAACGAACAGATCCAATTACACCATGGGCTGACAGGGATCCTGAGGAGATGAATCTTTTGTGGGGGAGAGTTCTTTGGCCCAGAGTTCTTTCATAGGAGTAAATGAAAATCTCCCTCCCTCCCTCTCTCTCTCTCTCCCTCTTTCACCCCCTCTCTTTGTGTTGCTTTTTTGAATATTTATGTGGAAAAAAAGCTTTTTGAAAGGAAAAGATAGTGGCACGATGTACATCCTTATTTCTCCCATTGACTGGTAAATCCTACAAAATCTTCCTCCTTTTCCCTTTCTTTAGGGTTTAAATGAG